>JAOBSW010000773.1:0-185054 GCA_026214975.1 Gentiana macrophylla | reverse complement strand
TTGCTACATGCTTTGGTGAGTAATTGTTAGAAGTATCCCGTTTTGTTTAGTGTATTATATTAGTTAATCATTATCATTTTGGTCGAGCAAGCGACGTTAACCAAAAGCGCTACCGGGAGGCGACCCGTAAAATGTTAAATATAATAATTACTCATACTTTGGATAATACTTTGCTAATACTTAGGATTGATTTTCATTTTGTTTCACCAAGTCTTAGGATGAATGTTTGAATGACATTAAGCGGGAATGATTAGGTGGTTATCCGAAAATCCCGAGGTAGAACAAAGATAAAATTCAAATCGTCATTTCTTGGACTTAGGTTGTTAGAGCGATTTGAAATAACCTGGAGGATCTGGGTATAAAAGACTCGAGTTAATACTTGTCACACATTTCATATCATGATCTAGTCTGTCTTAAATTTCAAATAATGTGTGACATGTATTAGTTCAACTACTGTGGAATATTGTGTGTTTTAAATCAATAAAAGTTTATGTGGTTTGTTTATCTACCCTTTTGCATTACACTGTCTCACTCCACACACTTTTATTTTATTTGCACACACAACGGTCATAACTTTGACCCACCCACCCACCCATTTTATCATCCGAGTATTTGTTTTGACTTGTTTTAGTGCACCATTGCTTTCCCAACAACTTATTTACACTCACTTTACATTGGGGACAATGTAAGTTCGTTAGTAGGGGGTAGAGTCGTTGTTGGTCTAGCAATGGTATTAATGCTTATTTTGTATCAATAAATCCCTTAGTTTTCGATCTTTTTCGAACATTATTTAGTTGATTAAAATAAATTGTATAAGGTATATATTTCATGGATTTAGAGATGTAATGATCAATTTGGATGTGTATAACCAATGTGAACCGTAAGTGCATTGTAATTCCAAATATATTTGTGTAACATGAATTCCTTCACGTAAAGCCTTTGACATTGAAGCGAAAATTTTAAACTGTATCCATTCAGTATCCTAGTGGTTATTCTAGATAATAACAGTAACTTAGTACCTAACTTTTGAGCGTAATCTTGTGAATATCCGAAGGTTTGAATGTGATAGAAAGGATATAAGTTAAGTTTATGAAAAAAAAAGAAAAAAAAAGAAAGAGATGAACTATATATATGTCGGTTGTAGCTACCAATGGTTTGAGTGCAGTAGGGCGTTATCACGAAACATCCTATATCACTATGAGGTTTAAAAGCTCCCGACTGCCCGATGATAATAGTCCAGCTAGGGTGTTATCACGAAACATCCTATTGCTGGGAATGAAGGCATATGCTACACATGTGAAATTAAGTTCATCAAAAGAAAAAAAAATTTGGTTAAGCATGGTTGAAAACTTAGCTATCTTCTGACTATCCCCAGTATAAACTGAATGATATGCTTTAGGGATTATCCTAATAAGTACACAGGAGGACTTTGTGTGGAACGGCTACTGCTTATACCTAGGAAAGTCATTAGGGCTGTCTGAATGGATATTTGTGTGTTTTGCTTGATTTATTCAAGAGAGGATAGTGGAAATTGAAAAGGCTTGTCACACACACACACTCTGTTATACATTTATATTGAGGTTAACGCCTGGTTGTAATTCTATACGGTTGCAACATCTGGTTGTTTCTTATACCTTCTATCTTCATAAATTTATCTCTTATTCATTTTGTTTTATCGCTTGTTTTGATCGAGGACGACCAAAAGCTAAGTAGGGGGTTGTGATGAGAGATAAATTTATGATCGTTTTTATGACATTTCGCCCCATTTTTGATACCAATTTGAACATTATTGTATCAAATCAAGTCAAAATTACTAAGTTTTATTCAAATGTATAAGTAGTAGTTATTATATAAATTATCGTATTTTTATAAGTTTTTATAAGTTTTTGTACCGGTTTAGTAACCGGTGTGTAAATGTCGGTTTACGTTTGGTATTTTGGTGGTTCATTGCAGGATCATAAGTGGACCAAAATCCTACGTAACGACATGTTTTGAGCCCTAAAAGAGGTGTTTAGAGGTTAGAAGAAGATGCCACAAGTTTACAAGTTCAACGGAGCAAATTTTCTAAGTACTTAAATCGTTACATATTTTCGACGGAGATTTGACCCAGCTTAGAGGCATTTTTAGGGGATGACTTCTTCATTAAAGTGGTAGATTATTCAACGAGCTTTCCAATGCCGCTGAAATCATGTCGTTTGGAGTTCGGGAACTCAAGTTATGGCCAAGTGGCTAATCGATTCGTAATAGTAAAAATCCCGAAAACGACACGTAATACGAATGGCTCATCAAAACGACATTTTCTGAAGAAGTTTCCTTCATGAAAGTTGTATATCTTCAAGAAAGATTTCCAATGGATTTTGAATCAAGTCAATCGGACTTCTACAACTCAAATGGTGGTCAAGTGGCTAATTGATTTGTATTAAGGAAAATCCCGGACACGACACGTAATACGAATGGTTCATCAAAACGACGTTTTCTGAAGAAGAGTCCTTGATGAAAGTTGTAGAGTTTTCCGAGAGCTTTCTAATGACGTTTGAATCATAATTTTTGGAGGTCTACAACTCAAGATATGAATTTTATAAGTTTTGGAAGGATCTAGAATTAGCACCACCGGATCGATCCGGCCCTTTCCCGGATCGATCCGGCCTCCCTATTTTGCTATATATACAGAGCATCAAGAACAGAGGAGGCTGCCCCTTCTTTCCCCTTTCTTTTCGTCTGTCTTCTCTTCTTTCTTTTTTATTTTTTTTTGTTGTTTTGATGATCATATATATATATACATATATGATATATATATATATATACACACACCCTTCATGTATATATATATATTCTATATATGAATATATATGTGATAGATCTATCTATATATATATATATAGATCTAGATCTAGATCTCGTTTTTCATCTCGTTTCTCTTTTTATTTTCTTTTGGGGGCCCGTATATACATATATATGTCTATGTATGTATGTATATATGTTTTTCACATATATAAATAAAATGGTTATAGTATCGTTGTAATGGCGGAATAATTATCGAAGATTGTTAAAATCGAAGCTTTGGCATGTTAGATCCGGTGGAAACGACCCCGATTCGATAGTGATAACCGGTAATATATTCTAAAATTGTTATGTTTATTATTTCTATTTCTATTTATATATGATATTAAACTAAAAATATATCTAGCCAAGATATGAATCTGAATTAGTTAATCTTTTGGTAAAATGAATGATCGACTCTGGTAATAATGATTAAAACCGATTATAATGAATCTCTTTCTATTTGAACGTAATCTAATGAATTGACAACTCGCGATTAGAATACGAGATCGTAATAGAAAGACCGGAGGAAGATAAAAATGGCCGTTTGTCTAACAAACGGAATCCTATTTCCTACCGAAGCGATTTGTCTGGAAAAATGAATCTTATTGAAATTTGTACTCGAGATCTTAATAATGTTAAAATCACGCTTTAATTGAAACTTAAACCGGAAAGTTGAATCGTCCGGCTTTGACAACCGGAGCCTTTTAAATAAAATTGACCGTTTGATGAGCGGAGGTGAATCCTTTTTATTAAAAGGTAGAATCGTACTCGGACCTGCTCGAAAAAAACCGTAATGGTTGTGGACCTTGGGCTGATGACAATGGACATATGACAATTTCATACGCTCGTGTGAGGAGGAGTTGTCTAGCTTAGGAGTACACCGTTTCATTTATAATTGACCTCCTTGCAGCAAGGAAAAGATCAGTCTCATTTATTTCTACTAAAAAGAGATCGTAATTCAGTAACGTATTCTTGGCTAGATCCAAAATATCTATTATATTAGTATTTATATATATTATATCTATATATCTATTAGTATTTATTTATTGTTTTACTAACATCTAACTCTAACATCTAAGCGATCTAACATAATCTAACCCAGAAAAAAGTAAACTCTGCGACTTAGATCGAGTTAATAATAGCTTCTTGGTGTTTAACCCTCACTTAAAAGAATTATCATGTTTTCCACGAGGAATACGACTGACTCACCACACTAGCACTACAATTTGACCCGGTACACTGCCGGTTAGGATCTGTATAGCCTAGAAAAGGTCCGTCAGCATTTTGGCGCCGTTGCCGGGGAAAACGTCGCTAATTTCTTTCTTTGTGTCTAGGGTTACTACTTGTATTAGCTCAAAATTCTCGAGGATAAGTCAACACTCTTCTTATCACATTTCTATTTTTATTTTCCGTTGGTATCTACCTTCTTTTAGTTACCAATTTTCTTCTTCTATTAAATTCGAGTTATTTTCTATTTTCGATAGTAGAAAGTAAACGTGGTCATAACAGCCGAGGATAAGTCAATACATTTCTCAATCTCATTTGTATTTTTATTTTCATTGGTACCTACCTATTTGGTAAGATATCAATTTTTTTATAAAAATACTCGATAAATACCGAGTGGCTTCGGTAATTACCGAGAGAGAGAAAAAAAAAAAAAAAAAAAAAAAAAAAAAACTACTCGGTAAATATCGAGTGGATTCGGTAATTACCGAGGAGAAAAAAAATGTGGTTTTTTTATCGATTTCGTGTTATTTTCTATTCGATATTTTCTATTCCACAAGAATTGTCAAATCGAGTTACGAAAATGGCGAAACCGTTAGTGAAACACTGAACAAGGGATTGCTCATGCTCGAGGGTATGGCCAAAACCTTAATCGAAATTTACCTCAACCTAATAAAATGAAATCGAGAATAATAGAAATAATCGAATCGGAATAAGCATAATCGTAATAATCGAAACCACCCTAACCGAGACCTATATGTGATCGGACCATAAGAAGGTACAGTTAATAATCCAATTCGTTTACCCAATAAAGGAGCAAATAATTTGAAATAAAATCTCATCTTTTGGTTTAATTGACACAAGAGCCCAATTTCTAGGAGAGGATGATGAGGATCCACATCATCACCTCTATCTTTTCAAGAATTGTGTATCTGACCAAAAGTCATGGTGCTCATCGGGAATTAACGAGGATGTCTTTGTTTCCTTTTTCTTTAAAAGGAAGAGCACGAGATTGGTTTCTGTCACTTCCACATCATTCACTGACTAGTTGGGAGGATATTCACACCGAGTTTTTAAAGCAGTATTTTACTCCTGGTAGAAAATTGGAATTAATAGTCGAAATTGCCAACTTTAAACAAGGATCTGAAGAAACGTTTGAGAATGCTTGGGAAAGGTTTAAAAAGTTATTAAGAGCTTGTCCCGATCATGGTTATTCCTTAGAGATGCAAATCCAACTTTTCTGTCGTAAATTAAGGAAAGACTCACGTGCAGATGTAGATCATGTATGTGGTGGTTCGTTAATGATGAGTGAAGCTCAAGTAGTTTACGATGCTATAGAAAAGATTTCCAAAAATAATCGTATGTGGGAAACCGGTTCTAGCACAAGAAAAGTATCTTTTGCAGAAGAATGTACATCGAATACAGAAGTCCTAGCACACTTGGAGAATTTGAGTAGGAAATTTGACGGCTTATTAGCCAGTAAAACTATAAACTCAGAAAATATCATACCGAATGACTACTCAAATCATGATAATGTGTCATTAGGGATGGAAGAACCAAAAGGATATTCAAGGGAAAAGGTGAATTTTTTACAGCATAGGAATTTGAACAATGCTTATTCAAACTCATTTAATGCTATTAGAAGAGCTCACCCTACTTTTTGTTGGTCTGAAACCCCTAGTAAGCAAGGACAACCACCATATCCAATCCAGTATGAGAATCCATATAATAATCAAGTTTATCAAGAAGATACCTCGAATCGGAATCTACAATCATTACCTAGATCGTATCCACAACATACCACTCAAAGCATACCAGTCACCCAAAGTTCAACCAAACCTGAAGGAGTTGATAAATGGGAGAACTTAATGGAAAATATGATGGGTATGGTATCTACTCAAGCTCAAAATATGGAAACTATGATAACTTCTATAGGTACAGTCACTAAGGATATGAGTACATCGAAAACATCTATGAGTAGACATGATACCAGAATGAGAATTATAGAAGCTTCATTCACGAATCGGAATATCACATGAGTAGAGAAGAGAACGTAAAAGCAATGAAACCCTCGGAAGGATTGCCAAGTAATATCGAAAGAAATCGAGTGGGGTAAATCTTTGTTATTACCGTAGTGGAAGGATACATGGAAGTAATGGATTAGAAAAATTCGGGAATAATGAAGTAGATGATGATTTAGATGGTAAATATAAGAAGAATATGGAATCTAAAGGGCCATTTCAAACCGAACCTTATCCGGCTCAACCTAAATTCACATCGGTTCAACTCGGAAGGGGCATCACCACATTCGATTGCATATTTTGGAAAAAAATGTACTGAATGATGACACACAATGTCCTGAAAAGGCACAATCATTCAAGGAAGCTTTACCATCTTCGTCTAAAAAGATGAAGTTGGATAATAAGTATGCATATTTTCTTGACACTTTTCGGCACTTAACTATTAATACCCCTTTCATCGATGTTTGTAAGGGAGAGTTTAGTTTGGGAGTTAATCATGAGAGCGTTATCTTCAACATTTATAATTTATTGAAATATCCACACACTACACTAGAATCTAGTTCTTGTGTAGACACTTTGTGTTCTTTTGTTTTGGATCGTACTAACATGCAGAGTAATTGAAGAAGATGACTTTAGCAATAATGTGTGAAAGCTCATAAACCGAAAGCTCGAAAATCAAAGGAAAAGGTCAAGAATCGTTTGGATTGGTGGAAATTGTCTAACCTCTGTTGGAAACCGGTGTTAAAGAAGAATGTGGTGCGTGAGGATGACCCACCACCAGTGCCTTAAAAACTGAAGCACGGTAAAGTCTGGCTATAGACTATAAATTTAGTAAATCACGGGTACTATCCTTCCTATTTACTCCTTAAGCATTTATTTCTGGTTGGTTCATGTGCTTAGTTGCTACATGCTTTGGTGAGTAATTGTTAGAAGTATCCCGTTTTGTTTAGTGTATTATATTAGTTAATCATTATCATTTTGGTCGAGCAAACGACGTTAACCAAAAGCGCTACCGGGAGGCAGCCCGTAAAAATGTTAAATATAATAATTACTCATACTTTGGATAATACTTTGCTAATACTTAGGATTGATTTTCATTTTGTTTCACCAAGTCTTAGGATGAATGTTTGAATGACATTAAACGGGAATGATTAGGTGGTTATCCGAAAATCCCGAGTAGAACAAAGATAAAATTCAAATGCGTCATTTCTTGGACTTAGGTTGTTAGAAACGATTTGAAATAACCCCTGGAGGATCTGGGTATAAAAGACTCAGAGTTAATACTTGTCACACATTTCATATCATGATCTAGTCTGTCTTAAATTTCAAATAATGTGTTACATGTATTAGTTCAACTACTGTGGAATATTGTGTGTTTTAAATCAATAAAAGTTTATGTGGTTTGTTTATCTACCCTTTTGCATTACACTGTCTCACTCCACACACTTTTATTTTATTTGCACACACAACGGTCATAACTTTGACCCACCCACCCACCCATTTTATCATCCGAGTATTTGTTTTGACTTGTTTTAGTGCACCATTGCTTTCCCAACAACTTATTTACACTCACTTTACATTGGGGACAATGTAAGTTCGTTAGTAGGGGGTAGAGTCGTTGTTGGTCTAGCAATGGTATTAATGCTTATTTTGTATCAATAAATCCCTTAGTTTTCGATCTTTTTCGAACATTATTTAGTTGATTAAAATAAATTGTATAAGGTATATATTTCATGGATTTAGAGATGTAATGATCAATTTGGATGTGTATAACCAATGTGAACCGTAAGTGCATTGTAATTCCAAATATATTTGTGTAACATGAATTCCTTCACGTAAAGCCTTTGACATTGAAGCGAAAATTTTAAACTGTATCCATTCAGTATCCTAGTGGTTATTCTAGATAATAACAGTAACTTAGTACCTAACTTTTGAGCGTGTATCTTGTGAATATCGAAGGTTTGAATGTGATAGAAAGGATATAAGTTAAGTTTATGAAAAAAAAAAAGAAAAAAAAAAGAAAGAGATGAACTATATATATGTCGGTTGTAGCTACCAATGATTTGAGTGCAGTAGGGCGTTATCACGAAACGTCCTATATCACTATGAGGTTTAAAAGCTCCCGACTGCCCGATGATAATAGTCCAGCTAGGGTGTTATCACGAAACATCCTATTGCTGGGAATGAAGGCATATGCTACACATGTGAAATTAAGTTCATCAAAGAAAAAAATTTTGTTAAGCATGGTTGAAAACTTAGCTATCTTCGACTATCCCAGTATAAACCGAATGATATGCTTTAGGGATTATCCTAATAAGTACACAGGAGGACTTTGTGTGGAGCAGCTCTCTGCTTATACCTAGGAAAGTCATTAGAAATTGTCTGAATGGATATTTGTGTGTTTTGCTTGATTTATTCAAGAGAGGATAGTGGAAATTGAAAAGGCTTGTCACACACACACTCTGTTATACATTTATATTGAGGTTAACGCTGGTTGTAATTCTATCTGGTTTGCAACATCTGGTTGTTTCTTATACCTTCTATCTTCATAAATTTATCTCTTATTCATTTTGTTTTATCGCTTGTTTTGATCGAGGACGACCAAAAGCTAAGTAGGGGGTTGTGATGAGAGATAAATTTATGATCGCTTTTATGACATTTCGCCCCATTTCTGATACCATTTTGAACATTATTGTATCAAATCAAGTCAAAATTACTAAGTTTTATTCAAATGTATAAGTAGTAGTTATTATATAAATTATCGTATTTTTATAAGTTTTTATAAGTTTTTGTACCGGTTTAGTAACCGTGTGTGTGGTGTCGTTTACGTTGGTATTTTGTGGTTCATTGCAGGATCATAAGTGGACCAAAATCCTACGTAACGATATGTTTTGAGCCCTAAAAGAGGTGTTTAGAGGTTAGAAGAAGATGCCACAAGTTTACAAGTTCAGCGAGAGCAAATTTTCTAAGTACTTAAATCGTTACATATTTTCGACGGAGATTTGACCCAGCTTAGAGGCATTTTCAGGGGATGACTTCTTCATTAAAGTGGTATATTATTCAACGAGCTTTCCAATGCCGCTGAAATCATGTCGTTTGGAGTTCGGGAACTCAAGTTATGGCCAAGTGGCTAATCGATTCGTAATAATAAAAATCCCGAAAACGACACGCATATCTGAATGGCTCATCAAAACGACATTTTCTGAAGAAGTTTCCTTCATGAAAGTTGTATATCTTCAAGAAAGATTTCCAATGGATTTTGAATCAAGTCAATCGGACTTCTACAACTCAAATGGTGGTCAAGTGGCTAATTGATTTGTATTAAGGAAAATCCCGGACACGACACGTAATACGAATGGTTCATCAAAACGAAGTTTTCTGAAGAAGAGTCCTTGATGAAAGTTGTAGAGTTTTCCGAGAGCTTTCTAATGACGTTTGAATCATAATTTTTGGAGGTCTACAACTCAAGATATGAATTTTATAAGTTTTGGAAGGATCTAGAATTAGCACCACCGGATCGATCCGGCCCTTTCCCGGATCGATCCGGCCTCCCTATTTTGCTATATATACAGAGCATCAAGAACAGAGGAGGCTGCCCCTTCTTTCCCCTTTCTTTTCGTCTGTCTTCTCTTCTTTCTTTTTATTTTTTTGTTGTTTTGATGATCATATATATATATACATATATGATATATATATATATATATACACACACCCTTCATGTATATATATATATATTCTATATATGAATATATATGTGATAGATCTATCTATATATATATATATATATATAGATCTAGATCTAGATCTCGTTTTTCATCTCGTTTCTCTTTTTATTTTCTTTTGGGGGCCCGTATATACATATATATGTCTATGTATGTATGTATATATGTTTTTCACATATATAAATAAAATGGTTATAGTATTGTTGTAATGGCGGAATAATTATCGAAGATTGTTAAAATCGAAGCTTTGGCATGTTAGATCCGGTGGAAACGACCCCGATTCGATAGTGATAACCGGTAATATATTCTAAAATTGTTATGTTTATTATTTCTATTTCTATTTATATATGATATTAAACTAAAAATATATCTAGCCAAGATATGAATCTGAATTAGTTAATCTTTTGGTAAAATGAATGATCGACTCTGGTAATAATGATTAAAACCGATTATAATGAATCTCTTTCTATTTGAACGTAATCTAATGAATTGACAACTCGCGATTAGAATACGAGATCGTAATAGAAAGACCGGAGGGTAAAAATGGCCGTTTGTCTAACAAACGGAATCCTATTTCCTACCCGGGGGCAGATTTGTCCTGGAAAAATGAATCTTATTGAAATTTGTACTCGAGATCTTAATAATGTTAAAATCACAGTTTAATTGAAACTTAAACCGGAAAGTTGAATCGTCCGGCTTTGACAACCGGAGCCTTTTAAATAAAATTGACCGTTTGACGAACGGAGTGAATCCTTTTTATTAAAAGGTAGAATCGTACTCGGGACCTGTTCAGAAAAACCGTAACAGTTGTGGACCTTGGACTGATGACAATGGACATATGACAATTTCATACGCTCGTGTGAGGAGGAGTTGTCTAGCTTAGGAGTACACCGTTTCATTTATAATTGACCTCCTTGCAGCAAGGAAAAGATCTGTCTCATTTATTTCTACTAAAAAGAGATCGTAATTCAGTAACGTATTCTTGGCTAGATCCAAAAATATCTATTATATTAGTATTTATATATATTATATCTATATATCTATTAGTATTTATTTACTTGTTTTACTAACATCTAACTCTAACATCTAATCGATCTAACATAATCTAACCCAGGAAAAAGTAAACCTGCGACTTAGATCGAGTTAATAATAGCTTCTTGGTGTTTAACCCCACTTAAAAGAATTACCATGTTTTCCCTGAGGAATACGACCTGACTCACCACACTAGCACTACAATTTGACCCGGTACACTGCCGGTTAGGATCTGTATAGCCTAGAAAAGGTCCGTCAGCAGGTCTGCTCCAAATACGACCAGGATAAGGTAGCCACAGAGGACGAGCCTTTCAGGCCAAGTCACTGTTGGCAACTCTACGTCGATGGCGCCGCTAATCACAAAGGGTGCGGCGCGGGGATAATCCTGTTAGAGCCAGGCACATCAGAAGAAATCGAGCAGGCTCTGAGATTCGATTTACGCCTCCAACAACCAGGCAGAGTATGAGGCCGTCATTGCTGGATTAAAACTCGCCAAAGCCATGAAAGTCGAAAATATACAAGTATTTTGCGACTCACAGTTGGTGGTTAATCAAATCAATGGGTCCTTTGGCATTCATTGCGAAATTTTACAGAGGTATATCAACCTCGTCAAGAGACTCGAAAGCAGCTTCGCATATTGCCAATTCAAAAACATCCCTCGAGAGGATAATCATAGGGCAGACTATTTATCCAAGTTAACCAGTGAAGACGCGTCGTGCGATCCTAGCATCATGGTCGAACATCTCTCAGAGCCCGCCATTTCTCAGGTCGAGGTCATGGATTTCCAACCCAGGAACACTTGTTGGGTCGACATCATGAAGTCTTATATTGAGTTAGGGGAGCTTCCCAGCGATCCTTGCAAAGCTAAGGCCTTGGTAAAAAGGGCCGCAAGATATATGATTATGGACGATGTGCTTTACCGTCATTCATTCCCAAAACCCCTTCTGCGATGTGTACGACCTGAGGAAGTAACGGGCATTCTAACAGAGCTACACGAGGGAATGTGCGGCGGCCATCCCGCCAATCGAACGCTAGCACAGAAAGTACTTCTAGCCGGATATTATTGGCCGAAATTAGCAGAAGACGCCAAATCATATACCCAGGCATGTGATGTTTGCCAGAGGTTCGCCAGTATCCCCAGGCTACCCTCAGTCGAGCAAAGCATAGTGGTAGCGGCCTGGCCCTTCGATATGTGGGCAATTGACCTCATCGGACCTTTGAAGAAGGGTCGCTCAGGATGCGAGTACGTGGTCGTCGCAGTGGATTATTTTACTAAATGGGTCGAGGCTAAGGCCTTGGTAAAAACCAATACCAGGGATATAACATACTTTTTGCTCGATCAAATATGGACAAGATTTGGAGTTCCGAGAGTGATGGTTTCTGATCACGGACCTCAATTCAGAGACGAATTCGACAGATTTTGTAAAGAGAACAATGTTAAGCATTGGCAATCATCCGTGTGTTACCCACAAGGAAATGGGCAAGCTGAAAACGCCAATAAACAGGTCTTAAGTGTGTTAAAAAAGAGCCTGGGTGAGAAAGCAGGTCACTGGCCGGATCACCTTCCGGCGGCTCTATGGGCACTCAGGACGTCGCGAAAAATCACAATGAGGGAAACTCCTTTTGCTTTAACGTATGGATCTGAGGCTATGGCGCCTGTGGAAATGGCCTTACCAAGCCCTAGGGTCGTTTTTTATAACGAGGTCAATAATCCAGCGGCGCGTAAACTCGAGCTTGATCTAGTAGAGGAGCGGCGCATCCAGGCATACAGTCGTCTAGTCAATTATAAACAGGCGGCGAAGCGTCATCACGACAAACGTATTCGCAATCATCACTTCGCCGTCGGAGATTACGTTCTACAAAAAAGACAAGCCACGGGCCATGAAGCGAAAAAAGGAAAGCTATCTGAAAACTGGGAGGGCCCCCTACGGATTTCGCGAGTTATCAAAAAAGGGACGTACGCGCTAAGTGACAAGGAAGGCCGCGAGTATAATAGGCCATGGCATGCAGACAATCTGAAAAAATACTATATGTAACGAGTCAATTCAAATAAAACTGTTCTTCCAAATAGTATTTACATTCTTGTCTCTTTCGTCGTCGTCGTCGTCAAAAAAAAAAAAAAAAAAAAAAAGGAGAAGAACAGTTTTTTCAAACATATCGATCAAGCCTAGACAGACTTCCATCACCTGCAGGATGGTTACCTTCCTCCGATCACATGTGTGGAGGTCCAAAAACGACACCACGCTTGCAAAAGGCTCCACCAGACAAGTTTTTTCAAACATATCGGTCGAGAGTATGGAAGGGAACCCTGGCGTCACCACTATAATTTGGTTATCAGCGACGCAAAAGGCATGCGGCGACCTGTACCTCGGCGAGCTTGGCCCACCGAGCACGCATATCTTAGTGCCTCGCGATGGATCAACACTCCCCAGTCTATATCCACTCGATGGTCGCGAATGGCGTGCAGAAGGAGCGCTTCGCTCTCACTAACAGCATCAGCATCGGCAAAGATAAGAGCACGGGAATTTATAAACTTCTTCCACGCACGATTGCTGCGAGAGAGGTCGGACGCAGTCACTCCCAAGGACAAAACCCGCTGATGCTCAGGGAACAGCTCGCACATTGCAATACCTAGGCGAATCTGCCTATTTTCCTCATCTGCAAGATCCCAGGCGACCTCGTAATGGGAGGAGGGATTTATGGCGGGTATGTTAAAAACTTGGTTAATCCTCTCTGGAGTAAAAATAACGGAGACACCCCGGAGAGAAATGCTGCTCACTGCCCCGCCAGAGGCTACCTCAGACAACACAGAATAAAATTCCCGTATCATGGTAACATTATCCGCTACCAGAGGCTTGGCAATAAACTCCCACCACCCGGAAAGCCGAACGCGCAGCATGGAACCATCCTCTATTCGTTGTTCATTCAAACCCCTCTCTCTCATAATATCACGCCACTCAAAATAATCCCAGAAATAATTCTTGGCTAGGGGGGAGGCAGTGGTGAAAAAGGGAGAAACATCTCGGATAGGACGAGCTTTCCATGTCCGGACTCGGCTGCTTTCCCCTGGGTAAGACATAGCGTCGAGAAAAAGAGGATAAACGATAAAGAGGATAATAAAATTGCAGGAGAAGGAAAGCAAATTCAGTATGAAGCAAGAGGTGGAATGAGTTCCAAGGTAACCCCCTTTTTATACCAAAAGAGGGACATAATCAACGGTTGGGGTTAATTGGATCCAAGGGCCAGTTATGCAAACTGCCCCGAAAACCAAGGCAGCAGGAGCGCCAGACCATAAAGAGACCGAAATTTATGGCTACAGTTACACCTGACACCTATTCATTAGGGGTCATAGCTCTGCGTTAATGACATATTCAAAGGCTGCTCTGAGAGGCTCAGTTTCTGACAAAGCACTGCTCTCCCACTCTCATAGGGCCGCTGAAATTTCGAAAAATTGACGTCGCATAACGACCATGGTTAGGATGAGACGACGACGTTTCGTAACTGCTTACGCCAACAAATTATTTAACAGACCTCGCACAAATCAAGAGGACCGCACACAAAGAGGATAAAGTAACCTGTCAAAGCCTCGCGAAAAGGCCGCTGGATAGTCAACACAAATCAGGGACGGGAAAAATCAAATCTTATAAATCGGAAAATGCAGAAAGTAAATTGTCAAGATATTACAACTCAAGATTCAGGCAAATCACAAAGATAAATAGTCAAAGTTACAAGTCAAATTTTTAAAGGGGCTCGCAGAAAAATCCAAAAATCTAGAGATCATGAGGGGTAGGCGGGGTGCTGACGAACTCATCGCCTTGCTCAGAGGGCGGCGGCTTCTTCAACGTCTCAAAGTTCACAGGATTAACAGGAGCAGGATCCCAAACAGGCTCGCCGCGTTTAAGCTGTTCAGACTGTATCGAGGTAATAAGCTCATTGGCATAAGGGATTTCCGGGTGAAAAACCGTTAAATCGGGATGGCCTTGGTGCGTGTTCACCCACCGCAGCATATCATCCAAAGTAATGTGCTCTCTGCCTCGATCAGCCCAGATGCAACGAGCTAAGTGACTAAAACCCTGATCAAAGCTATGCTCCATGAGGTCGAAGAAGTCATCTGAATTCTTGTAGGCGGCGACGGCCCCAGACTTGGCCTCCTCGGCAGCCTCAGCAATTTTCTTCTCAGCGGCCTCAGCCGTTTTCTTCGCGGCTTCCTCAGCAGCTTTCTCAGCAGCCTCTTTAGCAACTGTCTCCGCCTCAGCAAGCTTACCCCTCATCATGGCGATCTCCTCCTGCGCCCCCGCAAACTCTTTAGTCAAAGATGCAACTTTCTCATTGATCTCAGCATCCAGTTTAGAGTGCTTCTCCATGATTGCCTTCATCTTTTCCACCTCGCCAGCCGTGTGCCTAGCTTTCTTTTCGGCAGCAACCCTTGCCTTGTCAGTCGCACCCAGCTGCGCCGTCACCTTTATCATCTCTGCCTCGCGCCTCTCAGCGGCCTCAAGCACCCTATTCAAGCGAGCGCCGAGCTGTGGAAAACAAAGGACAGTTAGCAAAAAAAAAAAAAAAAAATCTCTTGGTCTTACCAGAGAAGCAGCAATCCCAAACTGGCCACTGAGATCTCTAATTTCAGCAATCTCATCTTGAGGCGGAGTGTTATCTTGAGCCGCAAAGCGGGCTAATATGCCCCGACCAATCTCCACTTGAATAGTATCGGGACAATCAAAGGGAAGTGGCCCTAGAGGAATCACATCGGCGATCGCTTCGCCAATCTGGCGAGCTTTAGACAGGTCGAGACCCTGGGTGAAGCTCGGATCCAACCAGAGGGCCTCTTTCCCAGAAAAACCTCGAGGCAAAGCTTTTGGCAGGGGTGTTTCAGTGGGCGCGCTCCTCTCCACCTCCGGAGCTTCAACCTCTTCAAGATGCAGTGGGCTGTGAGCGGGCCGTTTGGGCGGGCGATCATCCTTCGCCTTCTCTGGTTGAGGTCGCTTCACGCCATGCGACTCTGTAGCAGGGGGATGAGTCTTCTTTGAAGCACCAGCTTTACCTGGGCTCGCGACAAGGGCAGAGGAAGTCGCGACAAGGGCGGAAGAGGTCGCAGCTTCCGGGTTGTATGTCTCGGCGACAACCGAGGCATCCACGGTTCGGGGCACTTTCCCTAGAGCTTTCTTCAGAGCCTCCTGTCGAGCCTTGGCTGCCTCCGCTTGAAGCTTGTTTCTTTGAGCCCTGCGAGCATTTGGATCCATACCTACAAAAGGAAAACGGCTTAGAACCCAACAGAGCAATATGAGCATATAAAAATACATACAAATAGACAGAAAATTACAAGTCGGCCTAAATAAAGGATCGCCCCCACACTCTGGACACTCGGAGGGAAAACATTTGTTGATATGGCAATCCCCTATCCAGTCCGGATCGCAAATCTCAGGACCCATTTTAACCAAGGGCGTAGCATTTCCCCTACCCACTAGGCCCGCCATACATACAAAAGGCTCGGCCAGGTCAAGAAGTTCAACCCAAGAAACGTTTCTCCGAGATGGCGCCGCCACATCCGACTGAATCAACGTCATCAGCCCCTTTACATAGCGCCGCTCACTCACAGGGGGGTCAAGAATTAGGAGCGTGGATTTGCCTCCGCGGACTCCCGCCCTGGGAAAGGGCCAGCCTACCTTCGATTCGACTTTCAGCACCCGCTGCCCCCATTTGTGAATCTTATTGGGAAGCGGGAACAGTAGGCGGGGAGTCTTCGTCCTCAGGGAGATTTGTCCAGGAATATTCGTCCCACAGAAAAGAAAAAATTGCCCCAACAAAGTTAGCGTCGGCTCAATCTTCAGAATCCGGCACATGACTATGAAAGCCATCAACTGGATAATAGCCCCGACGGCAAAATCAGAGGGAAGCGCCTGCATCTCCTCGCAGATTTTCACAAAGAAAGGGTCGAAATGCGGTCTCAGACCCGCGTACAAATGGTTGAAGTGGAGGATAAGGGTGTCCTCGGAGCGGCGCGCACATACATAGTCCTTATGATCCCCGGGCTTAAATTTGTCGGCCTCCTTCTCATAATCGAAAAAAGAAAACCGGTACACGCTGGTGTCAATTCCAAATATGCGGTTTATAGTCCTGTTGAGATCGCTGCTCTTACAAATTCGGGACCATTTGCTCTCAACATCTTTTTCATACGCCGACATGGTCCCAAACTCCCGCATAGCTTCAGAATTGTTAGGTCGAGAGTTCTTCGGCTGGGCTGCGGCCGCAGCGGCTTCACCAACAGTCATGGTTTGGCTCGCAACTTTCTTCTTCTTCTTCTTTTTTGCGGGTACCCATATATCCTTCCGAGGCAATTCAGCATTTTCATCCTCACTGGACCCCATTAACTCATGAACTGCGGCGTCCTGAACATAAGCTTCATCGTGGTCGGGGGCGCCGCTAGTACTTGGGGCGCGATTGTCTCTTTCAACCGGGACGCGTTCTTTCACCGAAACAGCTTGGAGATTTTGAGCCCTGTTCTCTCTTTAAGGCTCTTTTTATGTGGCGGATTTCTGGCAGAGATAAAGGCCTCCAACTCAAAAGGGTCGGCATCCAGAGTAGCGACCTCATCAACAGTAATCTCGCCAACTTCTGCACGAGTACTTTCCACTTCCACCTCGTCCAGCAGATCGCCGACCGAGGCAGCAGATAGTATTGCGTCGTCCTCGGCATAATCATAAATTTCCCTATCCGCAGAATCATCGCCAGAATAATCATTCCCCGACATCCTGCAAAAACAAAGAGGAGGAAAAAGGTGGAGCTTTCAGACCTGGTATAATAATGAATTAACCCAGGAAGGTGATCGCACCCACTTCAATGCCGCCTCCTCCGTTTTTGCAAGAAGAACCGCAAATAAAATTGCAGAGGAGGAAAGCAGGGGAGCGGGTGAAACCCCAATTTTCCCAGGAAAGCTATGATCTCTCCCCAGGAAAAACCCCCGTGATTAATCAGAAACAAGTCAATGTTGCATCCCCGTAGCAAAAAGAATGACAAAATTGATATTTATGGAAAAACAAGGCAGGGATGGATGAGTAAAAGAGTTAAAAGAGAGGATTTTTTACCTGATTTGCTGAGAAAGATGGGAAAACCGCGTGAAGGCTGGGAAATACTCAAGAGGGTGGCCGGAATCTTCAAAAGAACCACCGTGAAATCCTAACACCACCGCAGAAACGCCGCTGAACCTTCTTCAAAGCTCTGCCGAAAATCTTTAAGAATTCTAATCGACAAACAACAAAGGAAATGAGAAACGCTAAAAGTGTGAGAAGGGTGAGAAGTGAAAGCCTTATATAGGCAAGGGGGCCACGATCGCACGGTTGGGAACGCTTCATCCAACGGTCCAGATAAGGGCGGCAGTTATCAGTTTCGAAATTTGAAAAGGCGTCCCATCAATGCTCACGTGCAACTACCTAGGCAGTTGCAAGGACGGCCGCATTACTCAGCAGGGTGGGACCTAGTGGGCTGACGTCAGCCACGATTGACGAACTGCACCCCACCAAACTGACCCAAAGTTGCTTTAAGGTCGCTCGCTTTAAAAAAGCACGGCCCTAAGTGTACAAGTCGCTTCAGACGAGGTCGCAAACTGACCCAAAGTTGCTTTGAGGTCGCTCGCTTTA
Organism: Gentiana macrophylla; assembly: GCA_026214975.1. NCBI lineage: Eukaryota > Viridiplantae > Streptophyta > Magnoliopsida > Gentianales > Gentianaceae > Gentiana > Gentiana macrophylla. The sequence continues at coordinate 166,598 of JAOBSW010000773.1, read as the reverse complement.
AAAGCACGGCCCTAAGTGTACAAGTCGCATCAGACGAGGTCGCAAACTGACCCAAAGTTGCTTTGAGGTCGCTCGCTTTAAAAGCACGGCCCTAAGTGTACAAGTCGCTTCAGACGAGGTCGCAAACTGACCCAAAATTGCTTTGAGGTCGCTCGCTTTAAAAGCACGGCCCTAAGTGTACAAGTCGCATCAGACGAGGTCGCAAACTAACCCAAAGTTGCTTTGAGGTCGCTCGCTTTAAAAGCACGGCCCTAAGTGTACAAGTCGATCGATCGACAGGTCGCAAATCGACCCAAAGTTGCTTTGAGGTCGCCGCTTTAAAAGCACGCCCTAAGTGTACAAGTCGCTTGGACAAGGTCGCAAACTGACCCAAAGTTGCTTTGAGGTCGCTCGCTTTAAAAGCACGGCCCTAAGTGTACAAGTCGCTTCAGACAAGGCCGCAAACTGACCCAAAGTTGCTTTGAGGTCGCTCGCTTTAAAAGCACAGCCCTAAATGAACAAGTCGCATCAGACGACGAGGTCATAAAAAGCTGATAAATTACTCTATCCTTCATATCTTCAGGGAATATAATCAAAGCACGGAGTAGGGGGCCATTGATGGGTATAAATAATTCCGCCACCTCAACAGTGGGAGACCACCCACTGCGGCCATCCTCCGGCATCACAGAAAGGACCGCGATGATGGCGGCCACTGCGTCTCCCCTAGTCGCGACCAAAGTGTTTGCGGCCCCAGTCATGCATTGGATTCTGTGGTTCCCCTCCAGGCACTTCAAGGAGGGAGGCTAAGGGGACGAGATAGGAAAAGGCTTGCTCCCTAGCGACCTCAGAGAGAGGGCCGCTGGTTGATCAAGATCTTTCTCCCACTTGTATCTTAGATATTTTGTCTTACTTAGTATCTAAGTTAATCCTAGCTGTTAGTGGAGGATCTAGTAGATTACTTGATCCCTAAGTTACCCCCTTCTATATAAAGGGTGGTCATTGTAAACTAAAGGATATAAAGGATATACACTACACTTGCAAGCCAAAGCTCTGTCCCTTTTTACTCCCCCACACTACCTCCCGCCGGTCACATCACACCATCTAAACACAGCCATATATCCACCATCTATACACCGCAAGGACACCCGTGACGATTTATACATCATCACTTTGTCATTATTTGCTTCATCACATGGTCTGTATGAATAGAATATGAAAACAAACAAGTCAATGATACATAAATACAAGGACATGGTTGAATGTGAGTAAAAGACTATAACGTCGGTGCTGAGAACGTTGGTGTACAAAACCAACGTCGACCTCTCTGACGTCCACCTAACGTCACTACTACTGACGTTTTAGTGAAGATGGAACGTCAGAGTTTCCGACATTGGAACATTTCAGAGTATTTTTTACACTGCTTGTAGAACGTCAACCTTTCTGATGTTGTTTGTCCAAACCAACGTCAGACCTGCTGACATTAGTGAAACAGAATGGCCGGGGACGCTGTAAAACGTACGTAACGCTGGAAACCCCTATAATCAATCGGAAAATGCAAAAACTTGATTTATATCACCCAAATCATGGTGTTACGTGTTATTGAGTGTATAATAGGGTAACTCATTCACAAATTTCAAGTATTAACGATGAAAACTAGTATTTAAAACATCAAATATTACCAATTTTGATTGCATTTGTATTTCCAATGGGCTTGAAAATGATATGCCTTCAAGTGAATTTCCATCAACTTCTTCATTAGAATGCATTTGGGGAGGAATGGATTGAGTAGATTTAACTTGATTTTCTTGAAGGTTTGTATGCGAAGATGAAGAAAGATTCCTCTTTTTTGTTTTAATGAAATTGTTTTGATGTGTTAAGGTGATGAAGAAGAATATGGTGATGAAGAAGAAGATGGTGTGTAGTGTTTATTAATGGTTTGTAGAAGGATGATGAAGATGAAAGGGTTTTTGATTTTGATGGTGAAGATGAATATGTTATTTAGATTAATTTCCATGGTGTTTTGGATTAGGATTAAGATTTGTGTCGATTCGGAATTTTTTTTGTGGAAGATATGGATTATTGTTAAATGTTAAGAATATATTATTAATAACTGACTAAAATGTTCTATTAATTTAGTAAATGACTCGATTGTATTTTTTTAGAATCGTAGTATACTTTTTTCAAAAAAAAAAAAAAAGAATTTGTGGTATACGAAATAATTTTGTGTATTTTTTTGTGGTGCTTGAATTAAAAGAAGGAAAAATTAGGTAAAAGTCCCATTTTTCTCTCTTAATAAAGCATTAATCCTGATTCAATTTATAAATTGCAATAAGGACAATAATTTTTCGTTCGGACTAAAATACCCTCCACAGCACCTCCTGAAAATCCTTCCCTTTTTCTCTGTTTTCTTCCTCCCAATTCTTCATCATTTCATCGAAACACTTCTCTAGCAGAGAGCAGCAAACTAGAAGAAGCTGCTACGACTGCAATCGGGATGGTCTTGTCAAGAAAAAACGATAACAAATTAAACGAATCTAAGCTTCGGCGGCGTGGACCATCAATGTTTCAATGTTTTTGATCTCTGTTAAGTATTCCAATCTTCTTCGTTTTATTTATAGTTTTCATCATTTTATTCTCTATTACTTTACGCCTTTGCTTGCAAAAAAAACATAACGGTGGCTATAATGCCCTGAATAATTTGGTAAATTCATGCGCTTTAGTGCCGCCATTGACATGGAAAAGTTGGTGATAGCAATGAATTGCAGTTATCATCTTTTAATGGGTATTTTTATTAGTAGCATTCTTTTTCAGTGGGTGTATTGGTGATATCCCAGACGATTACTTTGTGGTTTTAGTGGGAGACATGATCACGGAAGAAGCCCTTTCGACATATCAAACGATGCTGAACACGTTGGATGGAGTCAGAGATTAAACAGGCGCAAGTCCAACTCCTTGGGCTATTTGGACGAGGGCTTGGACTGTTGAAGAGAACAGACATGGTGATCTTCTCAACAAGTATCTCTACTTGTCCGGTCGTGTTGACATGAGACAGATTGAGAAAACAATTCAATATTTGATTGGTTCGGGAATGGTGAGACTCTTGAATAATTATATGACTCTTTTGTTCGTTGTTTGCCATTTGACACACATTAATTCAATCTTTACTTTATACTTTGGAGAATCTTTTTCATGAGTTTTCTTCCAGCTTTTATGAACTTCCTCAGTATTTTAAAAATTGGTAGAAATTAGAAGAGAGAGGTGAGATTCTATTCTCAGTTTTTGTACCATTGGGTTTCACTTTTGACAACTTGATAAAGGAACATGATCTAAGTGAAGCTCTTCACCCCCCTGCACATGTATGATTTTTGCTTCTGGAGATTTATATCATTCTTTTCAACTTTTAGTAAGCAGATGGTCTCTTTCTGTAGGATCCTCGGACTGAAAACAGTCCGTACCTAGGATTCATCTACACATCATTCCAAGAAAGAACCCCTTTATTCCCATCAATTAGGCACTCTGAAACAAACAATAACTTTGGTGTGAAAATATTGTATTTTAATTTAATCAACTAAAAAAACGTTGAACCATGTCTGCAACTTTGACAACATATTTCCACAAAGTTTCCAAAACGCTTAATCTATTCCCTCACATCACCGCTTAGATTATCAATGAGATTTTGAAGCAGCTTGAGGTTTTCAAAATATATGCCATGTTTGCATTTCAGCCTGGAGTTTTTGAAAGTTGAGCAATGTGGTTGTAAATAAGTGACCTGAAGTTTAGAACAAGTTTTGGGCTTGAAGTTTAGAACAAGTTTGCCATGTTTGATATTCCAAAATCGATGTCGATGATCGATGATCGATGATGTCGATGCGATGTCGATGTCGATGTCGATTTGCCTTATATGAGCCAGATATGTGTGCCTTGAAGTAGTCACTTGAATTAAGCTTTAAATGATACTGATTACCTGCCTTGAAGTAGTCTCCTTATTTTACTAGTTGCATACTTTGTTCCATTTCTTTTTTGGGGCTTTAGTTTCTGCCATTTTTGTTGTTTTCTGCTATTATGGTGTTGATTTGAGGGGGGGAGGAAATGTACAAAGTTTGGGGTATTACTTTTCAGCTATTTTTGCTGTTGAATTCTGTTGTTGTTGGTGTTAATTTGAGTGGAATATGTAAAGATTGGAGCTTTATTCTTCTGTCATTGTTGCTGTTTTTTTGGACTGTTCTTTCTTCCATTATGGTTTGCCATTTTTGATGTTTATTTGGGCCTTAATTTCTGCCAATTATTGTTGATAATTTAAGAGAGATATGCAAAGATTGGAGCTTTACTTCACTGTAAATATAAGGAAAATATGCAAGAAGCATTTTGTTGAAGGTTTTTTTTGCCTTATATGAGCCTTATATGATATTGTTTGGAAAGCCTCGACATCGATATCATGTTGATACGATCTGACATCATTGATGATCATCGATCATCATGATCAGTGTGCCTTAATACAATAGATAGGCTGGTTCATAGCTTACTATGTGCCTTGGTGTCTTTGAGGTTTTAGATCTACATTGTATCATCATGTAATAGATAGACCTAGTTCATAGGCTTACTGAACTTGTAATTCATCACCTTGTGAATTCCGGGCATGATAATTTAGTTCTTTGAACTTGAATATCCTTCTTATAATTTGGCTGATAGTTCAGACTGTTTCAGACTTGTATTGATCTTCTATGTATTACCTTTTAATCTGATTTACCTATTGTACTAAATCTATAGTCTGTTGTATTGATCTTCTATGTATTTGCCTTTTAGTCTGATGTACTTTTTAGGCTTAATTCAAGTGAATAACTACCGACATCGACATCGACATCGACATCGACATCGATATCGATATTGTGTTAGTGTAAATGCTGCGATTAAATTCGGCTTTCAAATACTACGTCAAAAAGGTATCAAACGCGGTCTCAAAATGAAGATAAAAAAAACATGAACTTTGGTGAAACAATTTTGATGATCGGTGTTCTAAATCAAAAGTTACGGTCGTTTATAAGAAAAAGCGCTCCGGTTAATACAAATATTTTGTCGCTCTTTCAAAATATACGCCGAAGGGTATCGAATTTGGGCTCAAATTGAAGAGCAAAAAACGTGAATTTTGGTGAAAAATTTCGATGATCGGAGTTGTAAATCAAAAGTTACGGTTGTTTGAAAAAAGAAAAAAAAAAAAAAAACAAACAAACAAACCTGAAGCAGCGGAAGATCTAATACATATGCGCGCATCCCTTTAATAAAAGGGGTAATTTTGTCCGTCTGAAATTGTTTGTCCTTTTTGCAACTAAAAAAATGAGTGTGTCCTATTTATTTATTTTGTGTCAAAAAAAAGACTTTTGACTATTTATCTCTTAAAAAAATAATTCCGGTAAAAAATAATAAAAATATTATGGTGGTGTCAAAAACAAAAACGTAGTACTCGGGTACATGCCCCAGTGGTATTCCACTAGGGTCTAACCTGGCTCCCAGTGGAGAGTTCAGGATTCGATCCCCGCTTGGGGCGTGTGTTATCCTTTCGTTTCCGAACAAAAAAAAAAACAAAAACGTAGTGCCGATAGAAACCTCCAAAATACTATATGATTTGATTCTTTGTAAATTAGTACAGTGGATTGCACGATCATTCCGGCCACAGCCGGCCCTCTTGGTTAATACATTGGGTTAGGTGTTCCTTTCAAAGAAGAAAAAATATTGAAAAAAAAAAAACCGGCAATTATAAAGCAATCAAAAGTACAGCAGCGAAAACAACCACTATAAACAAACGGGGAAATTGGAAAATCAAGCTCGGTCAGACCTTCAACTTGTAAAAAAAAATTATTTTTCTTAAAATGTGTTTTTAGGTAATACGACAATAATATTGTCGTAAAATAATGGAGTTAAACAGATTTTACGATAATATTATTGTCGTTAAAACTCTTTATTACGACAATAATAATGTCGTAAAATCAGTGATTTTACGATAATATTATTATCGTTTTACCTAAAAAACGCATTTTTAAAAAATGTAAACTTTTTTTACAAGTTGGGGGCTGACCGAGCCTGATTTTCCAATTTCCCCTAAAAACGCCGGCAAAGTATTACTTCCGTCCCACAAAAGGTGTCCAATTTTTATGATATACACAGATTAAAAAAAATAATTAATGTGTTGTATTTTAAGTAGTGATGGCATATATACCCCTATCAAATAAAAAATACTATTTTGGAATATAAAATGAATATATATACATTAAATGTATGTTTGGAAAAAACATATTAAATGATGTATTGATTTTCTAAATATACTTTTTTTTAGACAATGTATTTTAAAAAAGTGTACATTTTATTGTGGAACAGAGGTAGTATATCATTAATATCCATTTGATTATTATTATGTGTGTGCTATTTACAAATGTCACAAAACAATAGATTATAATTAGCAATGAAAAGAATCTTGCAAAATAACATTTGTTTATTTTCCTTCCGGCAATTAACAGCGGAAACAACAATCCAATTTAACAGATGGTTGGTTTCATTATGGTTATCACGTTCATAGAGTAATAAGATGAATGATTTCAGGAAGAAGAAAAGAATAACATTTAACAGATGGTTGGTTTCATTATGGTTATCACGTTCATAGAGTAATAAGATGAATGATTTCAGGAAGAAGAAAAGAATAACCAAAATGTTATAAGCTTATATATATATATATATATATATACACACACACACTCTTCAAAACTCTGTTTTCTTGAAACACAGATAAACCTTTGTAATTAGAAAACATGAACAAGTATGGTTCAAGTGTTGGTTGGTGGTCTAAGCAGATGAAAAACCTGGGACATAAACTTTTTGGTGGTTGCTTCATTATCATCACTGCATACACTGCTTGGAATGCATTCAACATCTATCCAAGCCCTCTTCAACTTTGTAAGTTTTCAGAAACATCCATTTTCCTTCCTTTTTCATCCTTGATCACGAAACGAACTGAAGTGTGATGCAGTTGCAAAAGAGGGCAGGCCACTGAATGTTCACTTTGAGGAACCAAACAAAAACCGGGTATCAACACCACAAGATATTGATCTAGAGGAACCCGATGAACCTCGTCATCCAAGACCACAACCACATGAATGTAAGTAGGAGTTAATCAACAATTTTTTTTTTTTTTTTTTGTTGATGCAGTTTTAGTTAGTTTAGAGGGTTTTACGTGGCTGAGAGGCCCGTATGTTTCAGGGGCAAAAAGAGCACTATATATATGGTATATAATGTTTATGTTCATGTCCAGATATAAAGGGACACTCCACAGATGATGAAATGAAACCGTATTGCATCCTTACGCACCCGAGATCAGATGTTTGTGATTTGAGTGAAGATGTTAGAATTCATGGAGACTCGTCAACTATTTACATCGCTTTGTCCAAGGGAAATACTTCTTGGAAAATAAAGCCTTATGCAAGAAAAGGGGATGATTTTGCTATGAGAAATGTTAGAACAATAACAATCAAGGCAACACAATTTTCAGACAGCTTACCGAAATGCAGCAGAAGATATACTGTCCCAGCCATCGTTTTCTCTACAGCAGGTTACACTTACAACTATTTTCATGGCTTCACGGATGTCTTGATTCCATTGTTTTCGACATCCATGGAATTCAACGGTGAAGTACAATTCATAGTGACTAACCATAAGCCGTCATGGGCAGACAAGTTTAAACATTTGCTAAGAAAGCTATCAAGATACGAGATTATCGACATTGACAGCCTAAGAGACCAAGTTTTATGTTTCCCAAGAATCATTGTTGGCCTTAAAGCCAACAAAGAATTTAGCATCGATTCTTCAACATCGCACTATTCCATACGGGACTTCACGAATTTGCTTAGGAACACCTACTCTTTAAAGCAAAAGAATGTCAAGAAAAGGAAGAAACCTCGGCTTCTAATCATTTCAAGAGAAAAAACCCGGAAACTTATAAACAAAAAGAAGATAGCTAAAATGGCAGAAGAGTTAGGATTCAATGTTGTGATCAATGAAACAGGTACAGATGTAAGAAAAGTAGCAAAGTTGATAAACTCGTTCGATGTTCTAATGGGAGTACATGGGTCAGGGCTAAGCAATATGGTTTTCTTACCTGAAAATGCAGTAATGATCCAAATCATTCCCTTTGGAATAAACAAGTGGCTGGCTAGATTTGATTTCAAAGCAGCTGCAGAGGATATGAATTTGAGATACCTGGATTACAAGATTTGCCCAAATGAAAGTTCATTGATACAAAAATATCCATATGATCATCAAGTTTTTAAGGATACTTCTTCCGAATTTGATCAACTGGAATGGAGATCTTCCAATCAAACTTACATCAGAGCACAAGGTGTGAATCTTGATTTGAGTAGGTTCAAGGATATTTTATTACAAGCCCAGAAGCTTTTAAGAACATGAATATTGTATCATTATTATTATATGCTTTTTTTTGTTTATTCGTAACAAGCTTTTAATCTTTTAGCGATGACCATCGCAATCTCACTTTTCACACACACACAAATCATCCCTAGGATTAGTGGATGATGTAAATCGAGGGATGTGCTTCAATGGTTCAGTGTACTCAGACTGCCTTTAAACCTTTTTACTGAAAGGGGTCGCTCCATACAAGATTCGAACCCCCACAACTCCAGCTAGGTAAGAGTATCTCTACAAACACACAAGTTCTTTAACCACTGAGCTTTCCGCTGGGGACAATCTCACTCACAAAAACATACATGATCTTTGTCCATCTGAATATTATTCTATTTTCCAAAAAAACATAAAAATAAAATTCCTACAATGAGAAAACATAAGCCTAAATTGGGCAACCTGGTCCTATCTACAATGAATGACAAATATAAATGAAACCAGAAAATAAGCCTGTATACAAATAAAATAAATATAGTATTAAAATAACTTTTAAACATAGAAGTAGAGCATACATTTAATACTTTCAACTAGCTGTGACTTCAACTCCAGCATAAACATATCTTTTAGATTGTTACATTGTAGAACACCGTCATAAATCCAGCTTTTTCTATTCTAAGAACCCTTCTAACCTAGTCTAGCAACCAATTTACATATCTATTGCTTATTAATAAGCATATATCCCTTCACCTACAAGAAACAAATGAGTTTGAGGTTACATAACAGATTCTCAACAGAGGATCCGTGTCTATTCTCAGCAGAAGACTGGACCAACCAATACCAAAATGGAGATAGCTCTACATTTCTGAAACTTGTATGTATAGGAGTGAAAAATTTTTGGATGATACAAATTTCAAAAGCAAGCAATCTCAGAGACAACTGTTAGGACATAGATATCCAGTCACTGCAAAAGGAGTCATGAGGAGGTACCTTCTTCATAAGCACAAGGTTTAGTAATCCGCATGACTCTGCAACTAAATCTTTCTCTCAGCCCATCGTCAAACCATACCCAGTAGTGTGTGTGATTCACAACGGGAGTTCCCAAAAATTCTAGCAGGTAGAAACAGCAATTTTAACTGAATTACCTCCACCTTGTGACTGGGGCAGCCGGTTGCTTCTTCTTGCTCTTTTTAAGTATAACGCTCATGTTCTCCACTGTTTTCCCGGGGGATTGGGATTCGCCAGTCAACCACTGCAAAGCCTCCGCAGCAGCATCTTTCTCAGCTTCTTTCTTACTACCACAAGGGCTTCCAGCAAACTCCAATCCATTGAAATATACTCTTGATCTGAACTTATTATTTTTCAGTTGTTTTGTTTGGTATGATGGTGACCCATGTCCAGCTCTTGCAAGCAATGTTTGAAGGTGGGATTTCGAATTATCACCACCACCATTCCCTCCTTCCAGTGCACCTTTTTTGACCTTCTCAGAGGGTGCAGCCACTTGACGACCAAAGACAAATCTACCTTCACACCGATCCTCTGAAAGTAATAACCTTACTGCTGACAAAAGTTCAGTATGCCCTTGCACATCAATTTTTGGATCTGATAGCTGTCATTCATAGCAAGTCAGCAAGAGAAGCATGACATCAGTAAAATGTACTCGTATTCAAAGGATAAGCATGGGCATCACTGGCCTAGGTTGCACAAGTACGAAAATGTTGATACAGGACATGTGTGAGATTTTTTTTTTAAATATAGGATGCGAGTGAAAACTGAGGAGGAGATACATATGCATGTAAAAATACAGGGATAGGGATAGGGATAAATATAGGGAGTTTTTGTTTTTGGATACGGGAGGATTTTTATTCAGTTTTCATCAAGGTTCTTAATTTCAACGTATCAGAACTATTGATATACATATTCAGATCTGTATCCAATTTTTAAAAAGTTGCAAATTTGCCCCCCAAGCGTGTACCCCACTGCGTACTCATGTCAGATCATACATTTCAAATACGGGACTCCCTATAAAATAGGAGTATCCGTGCATCGTAGACAACTAGCACACAATAATGTGAGGTACGACGGTTCCGAGACATAAAGTGTTAACCTAGTCACTCAAAGAACCAAAAGCATGCAAATGAATTCACGTTTCAACTTGCCTTCTTTTGAATGAGGTCATCAAGTTCTCTCCTCAGGGTAAGAAACGTGTTGGCTAAGGCAGGCTTCATGAAAAACTCCAAGTATCCCCCCAACATTCTCAAGTGACCATCCTGGGAAACAACGAGTAGACAGACAAGGATAAGCTAAATTGAAAATATGGTCAACTGTATGATTGAAAATAATGCTAAAAGGAGCAAAGAACTCACTAAGCCTCCTCTAGATAGATTTCCTCCAAATAAGAGAACCATAGAATCAGATACTCCCATTGAATCACGAAGAGATACCGTGTTCACTTTCACTTTTTCATTGAAAACTAGCCATGGGTACGGAATTTTTTCTTCTTGGGCATTGACAGAACTCTACGGCATTTGAAAGAAAACAGAAAAGAAAAAAAATGTTACATCACAAATTGAATGCCTCATGAATTTCACGTTCTTCCAGAGAATAAAGATAAAGTCAAACTTACTGGATGTAGAAGCACTGCACCATCCTCAATTGTTTTCAATGATATTGATTTCTTTTTGTTCTGCAAACACAATACCCATCATTTATAGCACAAAGAAACAAAAAGAAAAACGATAACAGAACTTCATCACCCCCCCAAAAAAAGACCCTATGAGCAACATACCACGACCGAACAAATGCCTGGGTATAAACCTGCACAGATGACTGCCCTAATGAGATGCTCATCATGACTCCATGAATTGCAACTTCCGGAATTATCAACAAGGCCAATATCTTTGACCAAATAAAAGAATTGCTTCTTTAGGGAATCAATTGCTCTAAGAGTTTGGGAAGAAAGAAAGTTCCTCCAACAGTACTCATGGCCAGATTGCTGTTTCTCGGCTTCCTTCCAACCCTCAAAAGCACGAACAATAGCAAGATGATCACTGAAGTCACGGCGGCAAAACTGAGCTTTAGCAGACTCAGCAAGCTGCAAGATACAATGACAGGTACAGTAAATATATATATGTATTTTACTCGGACTTGCTCACTTTCATTAAGAGAACCAAATGAGCTTGAGATATGGAAACCAAAATCACATGTAAAAGGATGACAGAGGAACAGAAGCCCAGGTAACAACAAGCAACATTTCAGAACTTTCACCAGAAAAAACACGCAGCATAACTACGAGCTTCAAAATTTAGCAAGAAACAAAGAGCTCATCTTATACATCCGGAGTCAAGGCTTCCACATGCTAAACCATATCAACTTACAACGGAGACAAAAAGATCAGTTAGCTATTGCCTGAGACAGAATCAGGTTCATGTGGTAGTGTAGAAATTAAGCTAATAAGAGAGATTTAGAGTTAAAAGAATAGAGGAATTTTATTCATCCAACTTAACGGGTAAGATAAGTGTTCCACAAATATATATAAAGCACCTACAACGGCTAGAAATACAAGTTGCAGGAATGCAAAGGCTATGAGAAGTAAATCCTGCTAGAATTAGTTCAGGATTAATCCTTTCAAATGAGCAGAATTAAGGGGATTAATATAGGATTAAAAACAGGGAATTAGACTAAGAAACAAGTACTTTTCTCAACACTCCCCCTCAAGTTTGGTTGTATATATTGATGCAGCCAAGCTTGGAGTGTAGATGTTGGAATACTTGAGTAGAAACAGCTTTAGTCAGGATGTCTACAACTTGTTCTCTTGAGGACACATGAGTTATGGAGATGTCCTCATTGTAAACCTTTTCCCTTATGAAGTGTTTATCCACTTCAACATGTTTAGTCTTGTCATGATGTGTGGAATTCTCAGCATTGCATAGAGTTGCGATGTTGTCACATAGGATCTGGATAGGTTTAGGATTTGATATGCCAAGCTCAGTCAGAAGTCTTTGAACCCAAATCCCTTCACAGATACCAAATGTCAGTGCCCTTAGTTCTGATTCATCACTGCTCCTTGAGACCACATGTTTCTTGCTCCTCCAAGTAAATAGGTTTCCCCATACATAGGTGCAACAATATGATTCAGATCTTCTGTCTGATATTGAACTTGCATAATCTGCATTAGTGAATATCTGGATTTCCTTTGGTGATCCTTCTTGAACAGCAACCCTTGACTAGGATTCTTCTTTAGGAATCTCAGCACTCTCTCTACAGCCTGCATATGTCTTTCAGTTAGCTTGTGCATGAACTGGATGACAAGACCTACAACAAAGCATATGTCATGTCTAGTATGGGAGAGATAAATTTCCCACCAGTCTCTGATATCTCCCTTTATCAACAAGGGGACTATCATTTTCTTTTCATATTTTGAGACCGGGTTCAACAGGGGTGTCTGCTGGTTTACAACCAAGCATCCATGTTTCCTTTAGGATATCCAAAGTGTATTTTCATCCTTATTTTCTAGCAATTTCCATCCCGAGGAACTACTTAAGATTTCCCAAGTCTTTTATTTGAAATTCTTGAGCAAGATACCCTTTTATTGTTCTAATTTCCTCATCGTCATTACCAGTAAGTATAATATCATCCACAAAAACCACTAGGACGGTAATTTTCTCAGGTTTATTGGTCTTAGTGAACAGAGTATGATCAGTGTGGCACTAATGGAAGCCATACTTGATCATTAACCTGGTCAACCTCCCAAACCAAGCCTTGGAGACTGTTTGAGTCCATACAGAGATTTCTTAGTTTGCACACACCACCTTTCATCCCTAAGTTTTCCAAGCCATGGGTAGGTGCAAGTACACTTCCTCTCTAGGTCACCATTAAGAAAATCATTCTTTGTCTCAAGCTGTGTAAATACCCAGTCCATATTCACAACTATATTCATTAGGATCCTTATAGTGTTTAACTTTGCCATGGGGGCAAAAGTTTCATGGTAATCAATCCCACAAGATTGGGTGAATCCCTTGGCTACAAGGCTTGCCTTGTACCTATTTAGGGATCCATCAGCATTGCATTTAATTGTGAATATCCAATTTCACACTACGAGATGCTTTCTAGGAGGGAGTTTAGTGATATTCCAAGTCCCATTTTTAACAAGGGCATTCATTTCCTCTTTTAGTGCAGTCTTCCATACTGGAACAGTCATGGTTTCATGCACATCTTTGTGAAGGCATAAAAATTAGGTGAAACGTGACTGTAGGACAAGACGTTGTAGATGGGATGAGAAGTACAACTTCTTTTCCCTTTCCTTTGAGCAATGGGTCTTTCATCATTAGTGACCCCTATTTCGGGTCTTTTAGGAACATCATGTTCTTGTTCATCAGAGTCCTGGGTATCAAGAGACACTTGAGTGCCAATATTTTAATCATCAGGAGTTTGATCAGGTGTATCAAGAATCTGATATTCAGGATGTTCATATACGTCCGATGAAGAAATGTCAGGGTTTTGTAACAGAGTCTTCCTTTTTCTAGAATAGATGATGATGTTAGGCTCTGTTTCTGTAGGATTAGTGTTGGTATGATCCAAAACTTCTTCTTCTAGATCCTGAGGTACAATTTCAGTGTTTACTTGATCGTTCTGAATGGGAACATTAATGTTCCATGAATGATGGTATTCATTGAAATTTTCCCCCTGAAAATGGCATCCATAGTATTATAGAACCTTCTTGTTGAAGGGTGGTAGCATTTATACCCTTGTTGGGTGGATGAGTATCCCATAAAGATACACTTGATGGATCTGGGATCCAGCTTGCCTGCGTTGAGAGTGAATATGTACATAACATGTACATCCAAACACTTTCACTGGAAGTATGCTCATTAGGTGTGCTTCAAGTTCAAGATAGGGAACTTTTAGAACATGAACAGGTGTTCTGAAGTCCAGACCCTTGAGGGCATTCTGTTAATTAAGTAGGTAGTGGTCAGGACGGCTTCTCCCCATAGGAATTAGAGGCCACTTACAGAAGGTGTATGTTCTTTCTTTCTGCCACACCATTTTTTTGGGGATTGTCCACACAAGTACTTAGATGGGCAATTCCTTTCTCATTAAAGAATTATATGACGGTCTTTTTCAAAGTACTCTTTACCATTATCAGTTTTCAGTATTTTTATCTCAGTACTGAATTGATTTTTGATCATGGTGTAAAAGTCTTTGAAATTTGCCCCACTTCAGACTTCAACTTTTGAAGGAACAGCAAGTGACCCTACTATGGTCATCACTAACTCTTACAAACCACCTTTTTCTTGTGATAGTTGTTTTCTTAAAGGGCCCCCGTATGTCATTGTGAATCATAGTGAAAGGTTTAGAGGGTTGATACCCCTTTATAAGACACCAATACATCATTTATTACTCTTTTATCAAATATACCCCTAGTCAACCACCTATTAATTACTCACCATCCTTTCATGTTCTAAAACAAAGCATTAAATAAAGGGCATAACATTTATAAGGTTTCTTAATATGTGTGAAAAGAAAAAAAAAGGACACTTTTAGGGACGGAGGGAGTACATCAATTAAATAGGAAAGGAGGAAGTAAATGTTTAGGAGACAAAGTTAACTCTCTTCTTGGCACAAAGTATTCATATTTAAGAGAAATAAATCATCACAATAAAAGCAGCAAAAAGATTAAATGCACTATAAAGAAGAAAAACACAATTGCACGTTGCAAGTAAAATTCAAGACCTAACAGCTAACTTGCAACCAATAATAGACAGATGAGCATAAACAATTATTTCACTTACATCCTTCTTGTCGAACGGCATCAAGAACGGATCTCTAACGCTCAAACCAGCAACAACAATCATTATTGGATCCAGGCAGTTGAATATAGATCCTAAAATGAGCATTTTTCCTAATTTTGGTTCAACTGGAAGCACTGAAAGGTTGCGTCCTGCAAGATAACCACATCTTATCACATTTTCTCTTTTAGGAATTATTTAAACCAACGCATTCAAGAAAAGTGTGAATCAAACAATAAGAATAAATAAGTCGGACAAATAGATTACCTAACAGTGTGAGGTTCTGATTCTCATCCAAGGCCCCAATTGTCTTCAAATATTCAACAGCGTTTTGTACCTGAAAGTAAATCTCAAAATTATGATATAAGAGTAATGGATTGAGCCAATTGAACCAGGACAGTTGAGCTATTCAAAGATAGGCAGATATGGCTAACCTCTTCAACACAAAAAAAAGGATGTATGGTTTAAAAGTATGCCAGAAAACCAAAATAACACATGCATGCCCCACAGTATACAATGTTTCAAATAATCATTTTCAGAACTTACAGACAACGGCTCTGGTGGCTGTAGAGCCTTAGAAAGGAATTCTGTAATACAGCCAAGTTGTAAACTTTTGATTTGCAAACAAAGGGACTGTAGAGGTGTTCTGAGAAGTTCAGGCAATTGATAATCGGAAAAGGATTCATAAACATGTTTTGGATAGAGACGGTAGCACTCCCCAGGTTGAACACGACCAGCTCTTCCTTTCCTCTGAGAATTATTTAAGAGCAGATTGCAAAAAATCAGTTGTAATTCCATAATAGTTACAGAAATGATACTGATGTTGACAAGCCATAGTAACTTTTGGTTTAAATGAGTACCAAAAAACACGGCAAAGCTATCATTAACACCACCAAAAGCAATTGAATCTTACTTGCCGAGCAGAAGCCTTGGAAATCCAGGTCGGAAGCAGACATGGGGTGTTATTTAGGGCATCATATGAGGTTTCCTTTGCCTTTCCACAGTCGACAACAAAGACAACATCATTTATGGTGATACTTGTTTCTGCCATGTTGGTGGCTAGAACTATCTTCCTGACTCCAGTGTCTGGTTTATCGAATATCAATTTCTGGTAGAAAACATACGATACATTCTTTAACATATAGACAACCACCGAGCATAAGCTTCAAGAATACCATTGTCTAGTTATCTTCCAACTAATTGACATTTGCAGAGAGTAAAAATTAACTAAGGAAATGGAGTGTAGGAGGAGGAGGAGAAATCCCCTTAAAAAAACATTACATTAGCATTTAAATCCCTTGCCATGATTGCCTTGCCTTAGAAAGGAGAAAAAAGGAGATATAACCCTTTCTTAGTAATAAGCATTTCAATAAACAGGGAATTGTCAAAGCCAATCCTCAAAGTGAGAGGGTGAACAGCAGATACTATTACAACACCTAAGCCAATTTAAGTTAAAATCAACGGAAATGACCTGTTCTGCACTCGACATGGAGCCATGGCAGGCAAGCAACAAAACTCTGCTTGAATCCCCTAAAAGAGGATGTGCTTGAAGTTGATCCTTCAGTGAATTAATGTCATCCCAACCAGTCATAAACACCAACACTGCACCATCCCTTTCTTGGCGACAGATGTGGCATAGCACATTCTCAATGAGATTGAAACCAATGGAATCAGGATTCCAACAGGAGATCGACTCCTGGACTCGAGGACTATACCTCATAAAATCCGCATCTTCAAGGGCATACTGTTTCAAAGCATGCAATTAATAAACAGGATTTAATAGCTACTGAAATGCATAAATATATAAATCGCACTTCTCCCCTTTTTCACGGAATGGTAATTTATAATGGTAACGGAGCAAAAGACCATGGATCTGCATCTCGTGGGTGCCCCATCTGTTGGGGGAAAGAATCTAACACTGCTGCTTTCTCACGCAAAAGCTCGAGCGTTTTGGTGAGAAGTAATTTATAAATAGCAAAAACTGATATTGAGTAAGACCATATCATACCTCCACAGCTGAAGCTATTTGAGTTTTTCTTCTCCGAAGAGTCTGCTTCTGCATTTTCCATGCCTTGTCTTGACCATAATTATCAATTTGATTATATGAAGTTAATCTATAACCGGTCATCTCCAATATATTTTCCAGAAAATAACAGCGAACTGGAAATGTAAATCCCTGAAAAATAATTACTATTACCCCCAACACCATCAAGAGAATAAAAGTAGAACTATTGAAGCAATATAAAGATCTCAGACCATGTCAAATTGAGCTAACATTTCAAATTGCTTCTTCAAAAAAAGATGTAAGCAAAGCACATGAAACCAGAAAGGATAACGGAATGCTGCGCAGAGAGAGGAAATAAAATGGATATGGTCTACGCATGTCATCTTTCACTTTCAATGAGCACCGAATTCATATGCAAAACTTCCTTCCCAAAGGTTATGTATATCATTAAGAACAGTTTCACCATGTCATCCGCACAATCGCCAAAAAGTATAGATCATAGATGTGCACAATTATTTCTTTACTTATGCATAGATTTTATTACAGTGATACTGGCTCACTAGCAAGGAATAAGCTCCCTAATCTTGACAAGAGATGCCCACATACAAAAATCCATCAATTAGCACAGCCAATGATATCCTTCTGGTGTCCTATTAATGCATAGCGTTCCACTCTTTTTTGGCACCATACTTACAGGAATGTGAAGCATTGGAGCACCACCAAAATATGAGGAGAAGAGCTCAGCATTGAGGGTAGCACTCATCAAAATTAACCTTAAGTCAGGACGACGCGGCAGGAGATCCTTGAGGACAATCAAAAGAAAATCTGCCAATATTTGCAAAAACATTGTAAGGGAGCTGAAGCTACAGGAGTGCGGTTATTCAATTAAAGAGATACCTTCATTCATCCCACGTTCATGAATTTCATCCACGATAACATGAGTTACACCTTTCAAAGTCCTATCCACAAGCAATCTCCTCAAAAGAATTCCAGTAGTACAAAACAAAAGGCGTGTATCTCGTCCTTTCATTCCCTCAAGGCGAACTTTATAGCCAACCTGAAACATATTAAAATACATGAAACATAAAAAAAAAAAATACAAGAAGCTGTAGAAAAGGTTGATTTCATAGTCAAAGAAATTTGTAAATTTTGTATTATTTTGTCTTAATGTCACAGCTTTGCAACGGCTGTTTAGCAAGTGTATTTTGTGCTTTTTATGGTGTAGTATTTCCTTGATCTAGGGAGGATATTGTTTGATCTTTGTCTAGTATATGTGTTATAAAATTTCCTTGCTTGGGAGATTTGGTAAATATATTTTGATCGCTTCTGTGTATAATGGAGCCTTATGGAAAATACTCGATACAAGGAAAAATACTATACCATCCATAAGTGATCATCCTAATCTTCAAATTACCACCATAAAGCTAAATGGATCGAACTACCGTCAATGGTTTCAATCTGCATAGATGTTTGTGACAGGGAGAGGTAAGTTGGGGTGTCTGACAGGCACTGTTCGAGCCCCAGAAACCACTGAAGTCGAAACCTACAACATCTTGATCACAGGAAATGCCATGATCATGGCATTGTTTATAAATTCAACGGAACCTTGGATTGGTCAGGTTCACCTCTTTTTATCAACTGCACAGGAGGTATAGGATGCAATGGCTACCACATACTCCAAAAAAGGGAGCACAGCCCACTCTTTTGCCATTAAAACCATTATGAATGATGGCATGCAAGGGTCCAAGGACATCACTCAATACTTCAATAAATTAAAGACACTTTGGCAGGAGATGAATCAGCTAACCATAACTCCAATAATGTTAAGACACTTTGGCGGGGAATTGATCGGTTAACCATTATTGAATGGAAAGTCATCATGATACACTTCTCTACCAAAAACTGGTGGAAAGGGATCAGGTCTATGATATTTTGGATGGCTTGAACATTGAATATGAAGCTGTTGAGAAGTGTCGAAGTCTGTATTGTGTTTCTTATGTTTTATTTAGAAAGGGTATTTTTGGGTTTAAGGAGTTTTAGGTTTATTTCTTTTTATTTAATAATGGCGTCTGTGGAGTGTCTAATATGAAGCTGTTGAGAAGTGTCAAAGTCTGCATTCTGTTTTTCATGTTTTATTTAGTAAGAGTATCTTTGAGTTTAAGGAGTTTTAGGTTTATTTCATTATGTTTAATAATGGCGGCTGTGGAGTGTCTTGTTGAACAAGGTTTCCTAGATTTTAGGAATTCTAGGACTGCAGTTGTACAATTTAACACAGGCTGTTCCTGTCGAATAACATATGAAAAATGTATCTTTTCTATTTAGTATTTACCTAAATTCTATACGATATCAGAACCATGTTACATCAACCCTAGAACAACAGTACGGACTACAATGCGGCAATGACTGGGGAAAGAAATTCAACTTCTTCAACCTCAGTCAGCAACACCTGGTCAGGATTAATTAATCAGCCTGTTTCAAACCCCACCTCAGCTACAGAAGATGAAAACGCATTCAACAACAGTGCAATCCTCCTGTCAACCAGAAAACTTACAGGTAAATTTTACCTGGAGTGGGCCCAGATTGTCAAAGTGATAACTGACGGCGAAGGCAAGATGGGATATCTAACTGGTGATTCTGCACAACCCAACTCTGATGATCCGAAATTCAGAGTGTGGAAATCAGAAAATTTTATTGTAATGGCTTGGCTCATCAACTCAATGGAGGCCTCCATTTGCCAGGCCGCATATGTTCCTACCAACTGCAAGGGACATCTGGAATGCTGTGAAGGAGATGTATCCCAGATCTATGATCTAAAGACCAGACTTTGGAGCCTAAAACAAGACTCACGAGATGTGACAATGTACTACAATGACATTGTCATTCTATGGCAAGAATTGGACCTTTGCCATGTGGACTCATGGGACTGTCTGGGTGATAGTGTGAAGTTCAGGAAGCGAGAGGAAAACGAGAGAGTTTACTCGTTTCTGGCTGGACTGAATCAGGAGTTAGATGAGGTAAGGGGGAGAATTCTTGGTAGAAGACCCCTGCCCTCACTCAGAGAATTGTTTTCAGAAGTAAGAAGAGAGGAGGCTAGGAAAACGTGATGCAGAAATCTCAACATTCTGAAGTTGAGACTTTGGCCTTGGGCCTTGGCTGTTGGGAAAACCAAACCTTGAAAGAAAAGTGATAAACAGAAGTGAAAGTGTGATTATTGCAAGAAGGTGGGGCATGTAAAAGACAGCTGCTAGAATCTGCATGGAAACCCTCAATGGAAGTCGAAGCAATGTGGGGGGTGGAAGTGATCAGGGAAAGGCAAATCAGGTAACAAACGATTCAGGGCAATCAAATCAGCCTGGACAGCTTTCACTCACAAAGGAACAGATAGAGCAAATTAGGAAAATTCAAAATTCTCACAAACTTAGGTATTTACTCCCTCACCACTATTTCTAACATCAGTCATAGGCGACCCTGGATTATAGCCTCTGGGCTACTGATCATATAACTGGTGCATCTGACTTCTTTGTTACCTACATTCCCTGTGCTGGACATCAAAAATCAAGTTAGCAGATGGTTGTTATCACAAGCAAAGGAACCATCCAAAATTTCATCTATTTTAACTCTAAAAGATGCCCTTCATGTACCTAAATTAGCCTGCAATCTTCTTTCAGTTTCCAAACTTTGCTTCTGATGAAGGATGTTCGGTTATTTTTAACATGAACGGATGTTTGTTTCAGGACTCGGTAGTAAGGAAGATGATTGGCAGGTCTAAGATGATTGGAGGTCTCAATGTCCTGGAAGAGAAGCCTGATCCTGATGAGAATTCCTAAGAACTGGTTGTTTATATTCAAATAATGTTTATATTGCTAAATTCACATTTGGAACAAGATTTTAGGTCATCCAAGTATTGGTTATATGTAAAATTGTTCGCAACTTATATTTGAATAAAGATGTGTCTTTTCTTAAATGTGAAGTTTGTGAATTGGCCAAGCAACATAGAAAACCCTACCCCTCGCAGGAGTATAAACCGTCCAAGCCATTCACTATGATACATATTGACGTTTGGGGGTCTTCTCATGTTAAAACTGTTGAAATAAAGAAACAGGAACTTTTATTAATTTGATCAAGTCAATTGTTATTACACACTGCCATGCAATTAGTTAAACAGTAAAAATAGGACAGAGTCCTAGCCGACCTAATCTCCTCAATCATGGGAGTTTATTCCCTAAACCCTAGACGGCTGAATAGCCAAACTAAACAACCAAGTAATCCACAACAGATTTACTAAACCCTGAAAATGGCAGAACTATTATAATAGAACAAAAAGACTAAAACACCCTTCTTCTCAACACCTCCCTCAAGTAATCAAGTTGAGCATAGATATTAATTATGCCCAACTTGCTCATATAATCATCAAACTGTTGTTCATGGGTGCCTTAGTAAGTTCATTTGCGGTTTGCATCGTCGCTAGCGAATTCCGTCCTGCTGCGTTGTATTATTGTAAGTTCTGAGTTCTCTCTTTCAAACATTTCAGTCTGTTGAACAAAAGGTAGAAAGGGTATGCATATTAGTCCATTCTCCAGTTTCTCCTTGATAAAGTGCCTATCCAGTATCCACTTCAACATGCTTAATTCTGTCATGTTGAACAGGAGCATTGCCAATTGCAATAGCAGCCTTATTATCACAGAACAGCTTCATTGGAACTTCTGGTGGTAGATGTAGGTCTTCCAACACTCTCTTTACCCACAGTTCTTCACAAATTCCATGTGCCATAGCTCTGAACTCAACTTCAGCAGAAATTCTTGCCACCACATCCTGTTTTTCACTCCTCCAAGTCACTAAATTTCCCCCACACAAAGGTACAATACCTATGGTGGACTTCCTATCTTTGGATCTAGCTCAGTGTGCATCAGTGTAGGCTTTTACAGTTCTTCTACCCATCTTGAACAACAGGCCTACTTTAACTGGCCTATTCAAGTACATCAGAATCCTCATTACAGCCTTATAGTGGGACTGACCAGGGAATTGCATGAACTAGCTCAACACCCCTACTGCAAATGAGATGTATGGCCTTGTGTAAGTAACCTCCCTGCCAACCTCAGGTATTGTTCTCTATCAACTGAATCAGTTTCACACTCTGATCCATTGGGGTGTTAGCAGGCTTACACCCCGACATACTAGTCTCTGTTAGAAGGTCCACGACATATTTTCTCTGGGACACCACCATTCCCTCTTTTGATCTTGCTATCTCCATTCCTAGGAAGTATTTCAGTATCCCTGGGTCCTTGATCTCAAATTCTCCTGACAGATCACTCTTTACTTGGCTAATACCATCTACATCACTCCCTATAAGGATGATGTCATCCACATACACTACCAGAAGTACCATCTTCCCACATGTAGATCTTCGTACAAACAGAGTGATCTAAATGACCCTGCTTGAATCCTCCTTCGGGAGGAATTGTCTGAATCTGTCAAACCAGGCACGTGGGCTTTGTTTAAGCCCATACAATGACTTTCTTTGCCTGAATACTTTCCCTCCAAACTGTTGGGTAAGTCCTGGAGGTGGCTCCATATAGACCTCATCCTTGAGTGTTCCATGGAGGAAGGCACACTTTACATCCAATTGGTAAAGTTGATCTAAATTAACTGCAACAAAAAAAATATATATTTATAGTATTAAGTTTAGCAACATGTGAAAAAGTTTCAGCATAGTCAGTCCCATAAGTTTGGTTGTAGCCCTTGGCTACCAACCTTGCTTTGTATATCTCCACCTCACCATCTGATCTTAATTTGATGGTGAATACCCATTTGCACCCCCACTGCCTTCTTCCCCATGGTAGGTCCACTACTTCCCATGTGCCATTCTTCTCTGGTGCCCTGATTTCTTCCTGAATTGCAGCCTTCGACTCAAGTATAACTAAAGCTTCCTGGATATTTTTTGGAATCTAGTGCTCACACATTTGACAGAAAGGCTTTGTGGGTAGATGACACATTTTTGTAGGTCAGGTAGTTTTGTATAGGATATTTGTGGCTCAGAATCATTGGTACTAGTTGTTTGTTCAGAAGTATATGGTTCTGGCTCTTGATCAGTATGGGTGTGAGTATCTCCACCTCTCTTGGAATTGGGGTACTTCCTGAAATAAGTCAACCCTCTGAACTTCTGTACAGATCTGGGAGTTTTATCACCCAGGTTAGGTGACTTCCCCCCATATTCTCCCATCCTCTCCTTTTCATGTCCAATACTGTCATTAGGAGTTGGCATACTAGACTTGTCTATACCATCCATAGTGTACTTGAATTCTGCATCATCTTCCTGTGTGATCATAAACTCCCCCTGAAGATGATGCTGATGACAATACATTATGTTCTAAAAAATGTGATATCCATAGTTTATATTATTTTCCCTTTTTCAAAATCAAAACACTTGTACCCCTTTTTGCTGGCACAGTACCCCGCAAACATGCAATTGGTAGATCTTGGATCCGATTTTCCTTGGTGATAGATGTGTGCAAAAGCTACACATCAAAACACCTTGAAGGGCAGATCCCGGACTACCCCAGTGGATGGAAAACTTGATCTTAATTCATTTAGCGGTGTTTTGAGGTCTAAGATTCTTGAGGGGAGCCTATTGATTAAGTAGACAGCAGCTAAAACGGCTTCACCCCATACAAATATGGGACACTTTGAAAACAG
Organism: Gentiana macrophylla; assembly: GCA_026214975.1. NCBI lineage: Eukaryota > Viridiplantae > Streptophyta > Magnoliopsida > Gentianales > Gentianaceae > Gentiana > Gentiana macrophylla. The sequence goes on along the minus strand of JAOBSW010000773.1, from coordinate 142,736 downwards.
CATGAGGGGTCTGACCATTTCCAACACATGCTAGTTCTTCCTTTCAGCCACCCCATTTTGTTGGGGTGTGTTAGTGCAAGATAGGGCTGTAAATGAGCTAGGCTACTCGTGAGCTACTCGTACTCGACTCGTAAAAGAGTTTGACTCGATTCGGTTTTTTCGCGTTCGAGCTCGAGTCAAGCTACTCGAATAATTAATCGAGCCGATCTCGAGTTTTAAAATTTAGTAATCGAGTAGCTCACGAGCTTATCGAGCTTGATTAAATAATTATTTTATTAATTTTATTATAAAATATTATTTTTATAATTCAAAAAATATTATTCGAGTCGAGTATTAGACGAGTCGAGTATTAGACGAGTCGAGCTTGATCTTGCCATATTTCATTAAAAATTAAATGAATTCTAAGAAAATAATCGAGCTTACGAGTCGAGCTTTATCGAGTACTTAGCGAGTCAAGTTCGATCTTGCCTTTGTATGCTCGATCGAGCTCGAGTCGAGTTTCAAGCACGAACTTTTTTAGTCGAGTCGAGCTCGAGCCCTAGTGATTCTCGACTCGACTCGGCTCAATTATACCCCTGCAAGAACTTTGATGTATCAGACCCTTCTCAGAGAAAAAATCCTTTAAAAGACGGGTATAATACTCAGTTTCATTGTATGTCCTTAAGACTTCTTTTTTTTTTTTGCAAGGATTTGAGTATCAATCATGTTGTAAAAGTTTTTAAAAGCTTGTTCAACCTCAGATTTTCCTTTTAACAAATAGATCCAAGTGACCCTTGTGTGGTCGTCTATAAATGACAAACCATTTCTTCTTATTCATAGTAAGATGTCTAGAGGGTCCCCATACATCACTATGAATGAATGTAAATGGCCTGGTAGGTTTGTAGGGTTTGGGAACATAAGTACTGCGTTTTTGTTTTACCAATTCACACACTTCACATTGTAATTCAGAAAACTTTTTATTAATAAACAACTTTGGAAACAAAAGCCCAGAGTTTGTCAAAGCATATGTTTCACTTTTGTACTTGCAAGCTAGCTTGCATGAGAATATAGAAAGGATTGATTTTGTAGTAAAAAAATATTTGTAGATTTGTAGGAATATTTTGTCTTCATGATACAGCTTTGTAACAGTTGTTTAGCACATGTATTTTTATGCTTTTTAGGGTGTAGTTATTTCCATGATTTAGGGAGATATTATTTGATCTTTGTCTGGTATAGGTGTTATAGGGTTTCCTTTCTTAAGAGAGTTGGTAGATATTGATTGATTGCTTCTGTGTATAAATAGAGCCTTATGGCAAATACTAAAAACAAGAAAATACTTTCCTCAGCCTATATTTTCTCTTCAATTACTGGGTTTAGAAAAAGAAAAAAAAACTCAATATATATATATACACACACAGAATCCATAACTTACAGATTCTCCTAATTGCTCCCCTCTTTCAGCAGCCACTCTTTCAGAGACGGCCATTGCAGATATCCGTCTAGGCTGAGTGCAAATAATACTGCAAGAAGCTCCACGACCTGATTCAATCTCAGCCTCCAAAATATATTGAGGTAATTGGGTAGTTTTACCACAACCAGTTTCACCAGACACAACTACTACCTGAAGAAAAACGAGGCCTATCATATCAGCACCTATGTTGTGGCATTGTTCAGAAAAAAAGCTCCAGAGGTCAACAAAAAATCGTCAGCAAATTCACATTTTTGCTTTTACATACAGAAAACAGTGGAAAATGAACAAAGAAAAGATAAAAAGAAAGTTAGGTCATGCATCAAGGAGCATTGTTAGGACTCAGTGAGACAAATTGGCAATCTAAATCTTGCATCTGCTCAAATGATTCATCTTGGTAAATATGATGAAGATGTAGCAACAAAAATCAAATTAAGTCTTTTTATTTCTTCCCCTTAAAAGGAAAATGATACAATAAACATGTTCTCTTCTGAACCAATTACCTTGAAGCTGTAGAATTTTAATCACAACGAATTCACAGAACAAGTGTTCAAGGAATAAAGAAATAAAAGAACCTGGTTTTGAGAAACTGCATGTAACAATGATTCTCTCTCTTTGTAAGAAGGAAGACTCCTCCGAAACTCTTGCATCTTCTGACCATCTGAAGATTCCTAAATCAAATACCCCGGTTGTCAGCTAATGTTCAGGATCTAAAACTATTATTATATTAGCAGGTAAAGCATATAAGGGATAATAAAAGTGAACAGATGGTAAAAAATTAACAAGAATAGTTCACGCTAAAAATCGGAATTCTAGAAAGGACTGGAAATGCAAAAAAGATGATTTATTCCTCTATGAATAAATTGAATTTTGAATTTGATATCCCTGATCCCTAGTCTGTACAGAAATTCAAGTAGTTGTTAATACAACAGTATAAGTACTAACATCATTCTTACTCATCAGTAAATTCCATGTCATTGAAAAATTGGGAGAATATATATATAGATGATTCCTTCAAGGCTAAGTGGAAAAATTAACCTGCCACTCTTGCTGTTTATCACGCATTCGCAAGCTCCTGCTACGAAGAATTCTCTCTGCAACAACACTTCGTGTAGTGGACTCCTTGCAGTCTTCTGGATCATTCTCAGCAGGCTTTAACAGGGAGCCAGGCCCAATATTATCCTTATATCCAGACTTTCTAGAAAGGTGTGATTTGAGATGATCATCTACCCGGCTATGCAAGCCAGAATGCAGGATAACCTGACGATTTTTAACATAATTGTCTATGAGTGCGTGAAGAGATCAGGTTCACTCCTTAGAATCAAACTGACGAGAAGATTATAAACTGATTCCTCAGACAAAACGCCAAGTTGAGATCAACATAAGAGGGACAATTTCAACATCATAAGCAAAGAATGATGACAGGTTTTTAGAAGATGTATTGATTATAAAGTCCACAAGCTAATATATTTTGCATTCCTTTTTTTAAAAATAAGTACCCAACTTTTTTAAACGTAAATAAGCGACTATTCACAAGATACAAAGATTGAAAGAAAGAAACAGCAAGAGTTACCTCCCTTTGCGGGCGCTTCTCGTCAAGATCTGCTCTATAATTTGGCAATTGGATTTTACTAAAGACGACTACTTTTGCATACTGGCGGCTGCGTGGGAAAGAGGGACGAAGTTATAAAACAAAGATTATGACAAAAGTTGATACAAACGTAACATTCAGGAAATCCATCTTGCCTATATAATCCCATTTTGGCTGCAATTGCTGAAAGATGTTCAAAATCACGTCTGTCCTTTTTCTCCCTGGACACTAATTCTTGTTGATCTTTACTCCTCGTGAGTTCGGTCAATTTCCACCTCCATTCTTCAACATTATCAAGGGTCGAAGCAGACTGGTAAACAAATATCAATATATAGAGAACCCATGTCTTGCTTAACGAAGAAAAATCCTTAACAAAGCTATACGAATTTCTCTTTTGGTGAGATATTCATCAACTGGACATTAAAAAGTACTTAGATAAAACTTATAACTAGTCATGTTGACAACATACATGAACAATGAAAAAGAAGTTCAGGGCAAATTTGAAGTTGTCACATTGAAGCTAGGGATAGTCAATGAAAAGAATACCCTAACAGAGTTACAACAGCAGTTTATTGGTACAAGGGACGATTGAACAAAGCATTTACTTTAACTCGGTGCTAGCACTAGTAACAAACCTAAACTTACATTGTCGACCATATATGGGAATTTGGCTATCCTGGAGTGTCCAGACTTCCAGGGAGTGGGATAGGAGATTGGGATAAAAAAAGATTTCAAGAAAATAAGCGCTTTTCTATTCCTTGTGTGATGTATATTTATTCTATTTTCAAGGCACCCTTTCTGCAACGGTCATAACGAGCTGAAATATGTCAAACTAACTTACGTACCTGACACCTTGTTCCCATACTTCATTCCTGATACTTCAACCATCAGACCACATACCCACTACTCTACTTCAAACTAGTATAAGCAACCTAAGGTCAATGCATCAAGTGAAGTGGGAAAAATAACAAAGGAAGCCACTTTTCAAGAAAATTCATAAACCTATAGCTTTAAGAAAATATCTCAACCAGATAAAAGCGTGCATAACCTTAAGTCTATCAAACACCTGTAATCAGGGAATTTAAACAGAGCATTAACAAACCTTAGCCTGCCCAGTATCACGATCAGACTCGTAATTCTCATCCTCGGACTCATACTCATTGTAGGCATATCTTCCATAACCATGCCTCTGTTGTTGAAAATACAGCAAATTGGAAATAGCAGGTACACGTTTGCCAATCCTCTTCAGCAAAACAGGAGAAGGGGAGGAGGAAGAAGAAGAAGAAGAAGAACGAGTTGAGCTAGTGAAAAACGGAAACGGTTGAAGAGACCGCCGCAAAAAAACAGGATTCTGATGATAAAGACGAAAAAACCGACAAACTATCGCGTGATTTTGAGATGAAGAAGACAAAGACATCGATTTGGTGGCAAGGAGAAATGGTGAAGCTTTGAATTTGAGATGGGTGCTCAAAATTGATGAGCAAGAATGCATTTTTGTAGGTAAAATGCCTACGAAATAATTTACAGGTTTGTGAAATCAGGCAACAGCATGATTAGCTGAAATATTTCGTATGGTTTAGGGTTTTAAGAGGGGATAGCGTAGCCTTGGCTATTGCCTTATTGGTGGTGGTCACTGCCTCTATACATCACTTTCTTTTGCTATGATTTTTAAATAAATAAAAACACATACATACAAACAAGGGTTCTGAGGTTGTGCCCTAAAAAAAAGTGTTTTTTTAAATGATTTGCCTCATTTCCAATTTCGGTTTCTGTTTTTTTTATTTTTTTTCCCTGAATGTTTCGTTGTATGTAATTCCTAAATCTGAATTGTGGTTACATTTTTTTGACGTAAGATTAATTTTGCAGAAGCTTTTTTAAGGAGAACTGTATTTGATGTGCTATTAGTGAAATCATTTATGCGGTGAGAAGAAGTCATGATGTAGTGATGTAGTGTTGTAGTGTCGGCTTCATCTTGATGGTGAATATACATTTGTTTTGATATGCAGTGCCACCTGATTTGGTCTTGATGAATCGTCGTTGACAATGTAGTGACACCATATTTTTTTTGTTGTAAAGTGACACTTAACAAGCAGTAACACGTGATTTCATTTTTATAAAACGTTACTTAAGATGCAGTAACACCTGATTTGACTTGGTAAAATAAGTCACTTAAGATGAAGTGACGTTTTTTTTTTTTTTTTTGTCTTCAAAAAGTGTTACCGAAAATACAATGACAAACTATTATTGTCAATATATGTTCAATTGTCACCACGTCTTATTTTACATGTTTAGCACTTCAACTGCATCTTCAGTTGTCACTCTATCTTCAACTTTATTGTTATCGCATCGCTTTGTTTACTAAATCCGTTGTATGTTAGCAATGTCTCTAAATATGCTCTGTCAATGTTGAAACAATTGTCATTGAGTCTATAATTGTCATTGCATCGTTAAAAGTCACTGCAATTACAATTGTCATTGGATTTTTAATTGTCTGTCGCTTAATGTATAATTGTTAAAGCATCTACAATTGTTACTGCATTTTCAATCGTCACTGCAGTTTCCATCCAATTAATGTTTATATATTTTTGCAATTCCAAGTGTCGCTACATCTTCAATTGTCTCTGTCATTGCATGTTCAGATCTTTGCAACTGATGACACTGCATACGATATAATGATCTCAATGAATTAGTTGTATTGATTAGTGTCGTTGCACTGTTTTATGTCATTGCATTCACACTGAATTATTGAAATAAAAATTTGATTTTCAGAAATTATGTTGGAAAAAAATATCAAATGGGATATCAGAATAAAGAGGACAAAAAATATGAATTTTAGTGGAAAAATTACGACGATTGGATTTGTAGATCAAAAGTTACGCATAGTTGAAAATTAAGTAGCAGGAAAAAAAATATTTTTTTAATAAGATTGTGGCAGTTTCTTTTGTCACTCTTCGCACGCATGTTTTTTTAATCTTTAATCGAGGTTCATTTTACACTTCTATTGTTATAAAACTAAGAAAATATTGGAGGAAGAACAAGGGAAAATACAAGTAAAGAAAAAGAGAGAATTGCTTGTCTTATTCCAATGGTATAAGAGGGTATTTATAGTAGAGATTACAATGTGAAACACAATAAACTAAATTAACCCAAAACTATACGTAAATCAATCAGAATAATAGATAATCCATTAATATATTATTTCATAACACTCCCCCTTGGATATCTATTATTAAAATACAACAGATATGATATGCCTCATTAAAACCTTACTAAGAGAAAACCCTGTGGGAAAAAAATCTTAGTTAAGGAAAAAGAGTACATATTTATCTGTTTAATTTACTCCCCCTAAACCAAGCATCAATTCAGGTCTTTAAGTCGATGCATTCCGATCTTCTTTATCAATTTCTCAAACGTAGCGGTAGTAATGACTTCGCGAATAAATCTGGCTGGATTGTCACTGACCTTATCTCAATGAACACTAATGTCACATTTCTTATGAAGATTTAGTGAAGTATGTTTCATCCGATCGTCATTTATATAGCCACCACTTAATTGAGTTTGTACACACCTGCATTATCTTCATATAATCAACTCGGCTTCTCTTTCTTGATGAATAAACCACAAGTGTCTTGGGTATGATGTGCCAATGATCCGAACGAGTTAATTCTTGACTTGTTTCATGAATAGCTACAATTTCGCCATGATTTGAGGATATTGTGACCAAAATTTTCTATGTCCAAAGACTATGAAATCGATGTACCACCACCGGTGAGAACAACCAATTTTGAAGCCTTGCCTTTTGGGGTTCGATAAATGTCCACCAACAGCGTAATTAACAAGTCCCGACATGCTTTCCGCTTGATCTGATTTTATAACGTATATGGCATGTACCAAAAACTTGCTTGGAAAAACCCGGTGGGAAAAAACCACCAAGGAAAAATGATTCATGACATATGCGCTTACTAGTGCAATCGATTGCCTCGTTAAAAACCTTTAACTAAGAAAACCCAATGGGAAAAACTTGTTAAAGGAAAAAGAGTACAATCTTTGGTCTTGAGGCCAAAACATATCTTTTCTTGTGCATATAACGGATCTTGATAATATAACTCAATTAATCATATTCAATTATCTTTTGTAACTCTTCGAGAGTCTCACAACGGATCCACACATTCTCGAGATCAAACAAATTATCCCGCTTGAGGACCATTCATGTATTATATACTTTGTGTTTCATCTTTTCAAACACTTTATATGCTTCACACATCTCATGTGCTTGAGGCACTATAATCGCTCCCAAACATGATTTCGACATATCAAAACATACTTGCCTCGTTTATGAACCTCGTTCATAAAATGTTGCATTTGTTATCATATCTCATTAATTCAAACAATGATAACATTAATTCATTATCTCAACACTAAGAGATTTATATTTGTTGGAACATTAAGGTATCTCACGCTCCAAGCGGTGAACATAATTAACAATCGAAGAATATGCGCCCAGATTACATTTTCTTCTGGGTCAAAGAAAGTAACACGAGGGAGTGAACTTCGTGTTCATTTTCTCAACCTCATGTATGTATGACAACCTGCATATTATTTGTTCCACCCATATTATTTATCAACACTTGTTGGCATTTTCTAGCATTGACCTCGTCAAAAGTTTATGATTTCGTTACTCATCTAGAGTATTCCATTGCTCTTCCGGAGCTTCTTTGACTATATATTTTCTCCGAGCATATGCTTATTCTTCCAAAGTTCTCATAAATATAGTCATAACCCATTCTGAGGAATTTTCATTATCGAGCCAATTGGTCTTTCGATGCTTACAACGTTATCTTCATTAATTTGATACGTATCATATTATGTCCTTCTCGGACTTTTTCTGTCCTTCTAGGACAAATATTATCCTCCTAGGATAAACCTTTTGGCAACATTTATTCCAACCAGAGCATTTGCAGCTGCTCACTCTTCTAGAGTAATTAAATGCCTCCGTGATTAAATGTGCGTTAATACAATGTTTTTCCACAAGATTTATAAACTCCAAGTTTACTTTTCCTCCCCCTAATCTTGGAAAAACATTTTATCTGAAGTCATATCTACTTAAGTTTGCAATAACCCTTTGTGGGATTCAACATTTTAATGTGATATCCCTATGTGGGATTCTACATGTCAATGTGTATCCATTTATATGAGTATCAACAAACATTACGAGATATACTCAATCGGGAAGAATTATATTATCTCTTCAAGAGATCTATATCTTTTTAAATTCTTCCGATGTCTCAATTTAATATCCACGTCGCACAATTTATTGCGTTTAAGACTTTTGAAAAATGATAAACAATATTTATCATATATATCTGGATCATTTTCATAATGACCGTAACATATAGTATTTGTTTCATAATATTGTTTTTACTATAAATATGAAGCTTCATTATTCTCAACCGGATATCTTGCCGTATGACCAAGACGCGACTAGTGGCTGTTAATGCCACATCGTGAAAATCAATTCTCCGTGCGCCAAGCACGCGATCGATGATCTTTCAATACCACAATATGAAAATCGATTTTCATCATTCATCTAGAATTTAATTTCGTTTTGTTCCACTTCTGGTGGACAATCCTTCCCCTCCAAGTAGACAAATTTGATGATATCCTTCAAGGATACATTAATCAAGAGTTTTGTCCACGAATTCGTATATGTATATGACCTCAACCACTTTCATGAATCCGGTGACAAGCACTTCTGGGAATGGACTAGATCAAATGGATTGAGTTTCATGATTATTCTTTGATAATCATTTTGTTGAATTTAAACCGCTTCCTTCAATATTGCTACAATACAATAGCATATTATCGCAATGAATAACTTTCTTTTCCGCGGGTTAAAGTAGTGTCACGATGTTCTTACTGGATTTTCTTATTTTAGACTTTAAGTCTTTCGTAGGAACATCATTCCCTTTCATATGGACTTCGAGTCCATATTTATTTCTATGAATTTCATATTCATTTCTATGAGTACCTCAGTGCTTTTGATGAACCCCAAGTCCATCTATAATGATTTTTAAAATCACAGTCTCATATGTGTCATGTTCACTTCAGGGAACTGACTGACGTGATTCGATACATCTTTAAATATCGGTATACATTATCTAGATTTTGTCATGTTCACACCGGGAACTGACTTGTGTATCTCAACACATTTAGAATAGTTAATTATCTACATTCGCTTCTAGGAACGGACACATCGTAAATATTGAGTTTAGTCACATCCACTTCTAGATATTGAAATGTATAATCCGATGTATTATACACCAACCAAAAGAAATTAATAATATGGCTTCCATTTTTTTTTTCAAAAAAAAAAATCTATAACATGTTAGTCAAGGAAACAAAGGAGTTAATTGATGTAGATAAATGAAGAATAACAATTTAACACGAATGATGATAATGTTTATAGTATATATATATATATATATACTATATTTAAACATCAGAAAAAGAGTGTAAAAGTATTTGTTAAATATTCATCTATTATACCCCTCAAAAAAAAAATATTCATCTATTATATAGATGCCAAACACTACATTCATAATTAAGTCACACTAAAGGAAAAGGTAAAAATTGAATCTATTAGTTATTACAATTTAAAAACATCAAATCTTTTTTCCAAAGAAATGTCAAATCCTTTTTTTTTTTTTTTATTACGTGGGTCAGCAAAAATATTGGATCATAAATGACTCATAATTGGCTCGCTAATTTGACGCGCATTGGTAAAATTTTTTATTTATAAAGGGGAGCGTTTTATTACATACGGTTTTATTTAAAAAAATATCAATACATCTGAGATATCAAGTCTATGTACTAATAATAAATGCATTGTATCCTTTGGTTTTCAACATAAATTATAACGAAGGAAAAACTAGAAATGATCGATAATCAAATACTCACTTGGATTTATTAATAATAAAACTTCATATTACATCATAGATCAACCTCAATCAAAGACAAAATAAAACAATACCAAAACAATTGCTAAAGCAATTTTATTGGGATGACATGAAATAAAGTGCAAAAGGGCACAAACAACTTTATTAGAATGACAAAGAAATAATGTGTCAAAAGACACAATAAACCGGAGCCTTCAAGCGGTGTCGTTGAAAAAATCAGCAACTTCCATTGGTGACATCAATGGCATATCAAAATTCAGATCATCAATCTTTTGATCAATAAGATTTGCCTCAACACCGTTTTCTGGCTTTCTCTGAGATGCCAGATAAAGATCAACAAGATGTTTTGCCGTGCGGCATGACTTGGACCAATGTCCATCCATTCCACATCTATAACATTTGTCACCATGGACTTTCTTTTCTTTGTTGTTATGATCCGATCTTGGTGGATTGCTTCGTTTCTTCCCACAATTTTCATTGTGATATGTCGCATATTTTCCACGACCGCGTCCACGACCACGGCCTCTACCACGATCTCCACTGCGACCACGTCCACGACCACGGCCAAAATTTGAAGATTGTGTCGCATTCACTTCGAGGAATGGACCGCTCCATGGGGCGGGACTCATGATTTTTCATTAACAGCTCATTGTTTTGCTCAGCCAACAGAAGGCATGCAATGAGATCAGAATATCTCTTAAAACCTTTCTCTCGATATTGCTGCTGCAGGAGCACATTCGAGGCATGAAAAGTGGAAAAAGTTTTTTCCAACATGTCTTCATCTGTCACCTTTTCACCACATAGTTTCAATTGTGATGTGATCTTAAATATAGCTGAATTATATTCAGTGACAGATTTAAAATCCTGCAGTCGTAGGTTGAGCCAATCATATCTGGCTTTCGGTAAAACAACCAACTTCAAGTGGTCGAACCTCTCTTTCAGATGGTTCCACAATTCATACGGATCTTTCACCGTTAAATACTCATGTTTCAATCCCTCATCCAGATGATGACGGAGAAATATCATGGCCTTTGCACGGTCTTGGCTTGTCTCAGTATTATTTGTGACAATCGTTTTGCCAAGACCCATAGATACCAAGTGCATCTCAACATCCATGGCCCATGATAAATAATTTTTCCCCGATATGTTTAGGGGTACAAAGTCTTGTTTGGTGATGTTAGCCATTAAATCAGCAAGAAGAGTGATGAACAATAATAGAATTTTACCTGAACCGCCAAAAGGGACACCAATGGAATACTTCGTTGGTAGAGTCTCGTGCTGATAACGTGTTATAAAACTAAGAAAATATTGGAGGAAGAACAAGGGAAAATACAAGTAAAGAAAAAGAGAGAATTGCTTGTCTTATTCCAATGGTATAAGAGGGTATTTATAGTAGAGATTACAATGTGAACACAATAAACTGAATTAATCCAAAATCTACGTAAATCAATCAGAATAATAGATAATCCATTAATATATTATTTCATAACATCTATCAATTTTTTTGTCTTTATAAACAATGAAATAACGAAGTTGTCATATTTGCCTAATTCTTTACGGTTTATGTTTTTTGCCCTTATCCTAAAATAACTAGTCAAAAATCCGTGCATAATGCACAAGATGTTTTAACCCGACAAACCAACCCTAATTAAGATGCATGTCCTACTCCACACCAAAGATAATACATTCATCATTTTTCATATATATGTATATATATGAAGACAACTATGAAAATGTTTATGATAAACATCACTTTTCGTCAAGAAACAAAAATATTTAGTACATAGCGTTATCATATTATAGTTGTAAAACAAATCAACTATGCCTTTGTGGCATATCTCAATTGTAAAAGAGCATGGTATTATAGTGACAGTCTTGTCTTTGAGATGTAAGTAGCTTCGCCATTGAGCCGAGGCGTGGAAGCAAAATAAATTGTACAAACAGCCTTGACAAACTATACAACTGAGGCATAACCTTCGATTTACGTTCTCCACTAAACTCTAATAAAGGGGCAATGGAAACCCTTTGGACTCAGGCTCAACCGACCATTTTTTTAAAGGGGTCAGAGTGCATAAGGACATGTTTTAAACTTAAATGGTTGAGAATGACAGTCACTACATGTGTTACTACATTTTTGTACATGTGTTTCTACATGTGTTACTACATGTTTTTCCTTCTCAACAATTTTAGATTAAAACATGTCATTTACAACCTTTAACCTTTTTTGAAAAATCAAATCAATTCTTTCCCATTAAGTACCGTAGTATAGCCATTATTTGTAGCAACAACGCACCGATACTAATTGATACGCCAAGCCCGAAAAAGAGCTCGTGGATTCACATGGGGCCTGTACGTAGACCCAATTATGAATAAGGTCCTCGGCCCAATCAGTTCGCATGCATGAAATCTATACCCCATACATCAAATAGTTCACACTCTAAAATCGGTTGAAGTGGCATTTCATGTTTTTTCGATATATTTCCCCATTTTTGACAAGATTCACATGATTTTGCATATTTATACGCATCTCTATATAGTGTAGGCCAATAAAAATCACATTGTAAAACTTTAAAAGTAGTTTTCCATCCTCCATGCTCCTGCCTCACGATCATGACAAAACGATAGAACACTTAAAATTTCATTATCAGGCACACATTTTCTGATTATCCCATCCGAACATCTTCGGAACAGGTCTGGTTTCTCCCAATAATAAAATTTTAAATCATAAAAGAATTTCTTTTTCTGCTGCCAAGTCCAGTGAGACGGGATATAATTACATGTAAAGTAATTAATAATATTCCCAAACCATGGTGAATTTTCCTTCGATGGTATTCTATCTTTTAATAACTGCATGGATGAGGGAGTATCGATTCTAAAAAGTTGTTCATCTGGAAATGAATCTAGTATTTCATTCCCTTTTCCTTCATCATTATCCATTCTACTTAGATGATCTGCTACTACATTTTCACTTCCCTTTTTATCTTTAATTTCAATATCAAATTCCTGAAGTAACAGAATTCACCTAAGTAGACGTGGTTTAGCATCCTTCTTACTTAATAAGTATTTCAAAGCTGAATGGTCTGTATAAATAATAACCTTAGAGCCAACAATATAAGATCAAAACTTATCTAAGGCAAAGATTACAGCCAATAGTTCCTTTTCTGTAGTTGCATAGTTAAGTTGAGCTGCGTTTAATGTGTGAGATGCATAGTAGATTGCCTTGAGTATTTTGTTATATCGTTGACCTAAAACAGCTCCTACAGCCAAATCACTTGCATCACACATAATTTCAAACGGCAAACTCCAGTCTGGTGCTACTAATACTGGTGCAGTAGTCAATCTTGCTTTTAAGGTCTGAAATGCTTCCATACATTTATTGTCAAAGTTAAATGGCACTTCTTTTTCAAGAAAATGGCTTAGAGGTTTTGCTATTTTTGAAAAATATTCAATAAATCTCCTATAAAATCCAGCATGTCCAAGAAATCCTCTCAAAGTTTTTAAATTAACTGGTGGAGGTAATTTTTCAATTACTTCAACTCTAGCTTTGTCCACCTCGATACCTTCTTCAGAGATTCTATGACCTAATACAATTCCTTCTGATACCATTTGGTGACATTTTTCCCAGTTTAGTACTAAGTTGGTATCTTCACAGCGTTGTAATACTCGTTCTAGGTGCGATAAACATTTACCGAAACAATCCCCGTATACACAAAAGTCATCCATAAAAAATTCTAAGAATTTCTCTACCATGTCAGAAAATATTGCCATCATACATCGCTGAAATGTAGCTGGTGCATTACATAAACCAAATGGCATTCTTTTATAAGCAAAAGTTCCGTAGGGACAAGTGAAAGTAGTTTTTTCTCTATCTCCTACTGCAATGAATATTTGTAAATAACCCGAATAGCCATCTAAGAAACAGTAATATTTATGTCCACTTAATCGTTCCAACATTTGTACGATGAATGGAAGTGGATGATGATCTTTCTTAGTATGATCATTCAGTTTTCGAAAATCAATGCACATTCGATATCCTGTAATTTCTCTTGTCGGAATCCATTCATTTTTATCATTCTCTTTTACCGTGAAACCTCATTTCTTTGGAACCACTTGAGTGGGACTTACCCATTCACTATCTGATATGGGAAAGATTATCCCCATTTCTAATAGTTTAATAACCTCTTTTTTAACAATTGCTTGTAAATTTGGGTTAAGGCGGCGTTGTGGCTGGATACATGGTTTAGCCCTTTCGTTCAGAATGATCTTATGAACACAAATCTCACGGCTAATTCCTTGAATATATGCCACTATCCATCCAAATGCCTTCTTATGTTGTCTTAACATTCTAAGTAATTGATCTTCTTGTTGATCAGTTAAGGTTGATGAGATAATAATCGGAAGTAGATTATTAGTTTCAAGAAAAGCGTATTTAAGATTTGAAGGAAGTGGTTTCAACTCCAGATTCCGTGGTGGATCTTCTACTGAAGGTTTAAAACTGGTCCTTCCAATTCTAATACCAAATATTGATGCCAAGGTTGTTTAAAAGTAAATTTCCTTTATTCAGATAAAGGATTACTTTTCATTTCCATATCATTTTCATCTTCTTTATAGACAGATAATGCCAAGCATTTTTCTAGCCTATCTTCATAATCTTGTAATTGGATATTATAGATAGTAGATATTTCATCTATAAAAGAACATGATTCTGGTAATTTGTATGGATGGTTCATAGCTTTGAAGATATTGAAAGAAACTTCATCTTCATTAACTCTTAGTATTAGTTCACCTTTTTGAACATCAATTAACGTTCTTCCCGTAGCTAGAAATGGACGACCTAGAATAATTGGCGCTGAATATCCTTCTTCCATTTCCATAATTACAAAATCTACTGGGAAGAAAAATTTGTCTATCTTAACCAACACGTCCTCGATGACTCCTTTAGGATGTTTAATCGATCTATCTGCCATCTGAAGGGTCATTTCAGTATTTGTAAGCTTCCCTATTCCTAGTTTCCTATAATCCTCATAAGACATGAGATTTATACTTGCTCCGAGATCACACAGTACCTTTTTAAACAGAAATCCTCCAATCTCACATGGGATGGTAAAACTACCAGGATCCTTAAGTTTAGGTGGTAACTTATGTTGTAATATTGCTGAGCATTCTTCATTAAGGCATATATTCTCATATTCTTCCAACCGTTTTTTATTTGATAGGATATCTTTAAGAAACTTTCCATATGTAGGCATGTTGATTAAAGCTTCTATAACAGGGATATTCACATGAAGATGACGAAAGGTATCAAGGAAACGAGCATACTTCTTATCGGTTTTTATCTTTTTTTAATTTGATCCTTTGGTGGGTAGGGTAAAGATTCTAGATCTATAACCTTCGGCTCAAAAGTTATATTCTCCTTTCCTTTTTCCTTGAATCCTTGAGCATTACTTGGTCACCATGTTTCACGATCTTGAGATTTTTTCTTTGAAACATCCCCTGTATCATTTTTTTTTTCTTGCTCAGGTGTTTGCAAGACTTCATTTCCTCCATCCTTGTTTTCATTATTGCTTTCTCTAACATGTTCTCTAAATAAGGTTCTCAGGTCACTGTCCCTTGGATTTTTCAATATTCTTGGAACTTTGACCCATTCCTCATCCTCACTTTCAGTTCAATATATCTCGTCTGCCTTAAGAAATCTTCAATGATGTTTTCTTCCTCATCGCTGAATTCAAGTTCATCTTTATTTTCCTCAAATTTACTATCTAAATCATTCTCTACTTCATTATTTCCGAAGTTTTCTACTCCATTACTTCCATAGAGTTTTCTACTTACAGTAATAACAAAGATTTACTCTCTCGGGTTTCTTTCAAAGATTACTTGGCAATCCTCCCGGGGTCTCTACTGCTTTTACGCTCTCCTTCTCTACTCAAGTGATCTTCCATATTTCTTACTGAAGCTTCTATAGTTCTCATTCTGGTATCATGTACACTCATGGATGTTTTTAACGTACTCATATCCTTAGTGACTGTACCTATAGAAGTCATTATGGTATCCATATTTTGAGCTTGAGTAGACATCACACCCATCATATTCTCCATTATTTTCTCCCATTTATCAACTCCTTCTGTAGGATGAGTTGAACTTTGGGTTACTGGTATACTTTGAGTGGCGTGTTGTGGATATGATCTAGGTAATGATTGTCGATTCTGATTCGAGGTATCTCCTTGATAACCTTGATTATTATATGAATTCTTATACTGAACTGGATATGGTGGTTGTCCTTGCTTACTAGGGGTTTCAGACCAACGAAAAGTAGGGTGATCTCTTCTAATAGCATTAAACGAGTTTGAATACGCGTTATTCAAATTCCTATGCTGTTGTAAAAAACTCACCTCTTCCCTTGAATAACCTTCTAGTTCCTCTATCCCTAATGACACATTATCATGATTTGAGTAGTCATTTGTTATATTATTTTCCGAGTTTATATTTTTACTGGCTTGTAAGCCGTCAAATTTCCTACTCAAATTCTCCAAGTGTGCTAGGACTTCTGTATTCGATGTACATTCTCCTGCAAATGCTACTTTTTTAGTGCTAGAACCGGTTTCCCACATTCGGTTATTTTTGGAAATCTTTTCAATAGCATCGTAAACTACTTGTGCTTCACTCATCATTAAAGAACCACCACATGCATGATCAACATCTGCACGTGAATCTTTTCTTAATTTACGACAGAAAAGTTGGAATTGCATATCTAAGGAATAACCATGATCGGGACAAGTTCTTAATATCTTTTTAAATCTTTCCCAAGCATTCCCAAGCGTTTCTTCTAATCCTTGTCTAAAGTTAGCGACTTCGACCTTTAATTCCAAATTTCTACCAGGAGTAAAATACTGTTTTAAGAAGTTGGTTTGAATATCCTCCCAACTCGTCAATGAATGATGTGGAGTGACATAAACCAATCTCGTGCTCTTCCTTTTAAAGAAAAAGGAAACATTGACATCCTCGTTAATTCATGATGAGCACCTTGACTTTTGGCTGTATTACACAATTCTTCAAAAAGATAGAGGTGATGATGTGGATCTTCATCATCCTCTCTTTGAAATTGGGCTCTTGTGTCAATTAAACCAAAAAGATGAGATTTTATTTCAAAATTATTTGCTCCTTCATTTGGTAAACGAATTGGATTATTAGTCTGGTTTCTTCTTACGGTCTGATCACAGATAGGTCTCGGGTTTGGTGGGTTATTATTACGGTTATTCTGGTTCCGATTTTGGTTATTTTATTATTAGGATTCTGGTTATTAGGGTTTTGTCCATGCCCTTGAGCATGATCTAGCCCTTGTTCAGGTGTTTCATCACTGGTTTCGGCCATTCTCGTTTCTAGATTTGACGATTCTTGCGAAGATTCGTCCTGATGTCCTTGGCTGGTTTGACCTCGTTTACTCTCTACTCTTAACTGCCTTTCGTAAGTGTTTATGTTAGGCTTATAAGGAGTGAGTGGAGCCTTACCGCTTCGGGTCATCAACTATCGAAAATAGAAAATAACACGAAATTGATAATAGTAAAAATTGGTAACTTACCTAAAAGGTAAGTACCAACAAAACGAAAAATATAAATGAGGTTAAGAAAAGTGTTGACTTATCCTCGAGAATTTTGAACTAATACAGGTAGTAAGCATGTACACAAATGAATTAGCATCGCTCCCGGAAGCGCGCGCGTAAAGTCGACGGACGTTTTCTAGTCTATTACAATCCTAACCGGCAGTGTACCGGGTCAAATTGTAGTTCTAGTCTGGTGAGTCGGGTGTCGTATCCTCAGGGAAACAAAATTTAACTCAAAGTGTGGTTAAACACCAAGAAACTATTATTAACTCAATCTAAGTCGCAGTTTTTCCATATAAATAAATGTTACACTAATAAAACAGTAAATAAATACTAAAAAACATATATAAATACTAATATAGATAACTTAATTATATAATTATATATAGATACATAAATACATATAGATATATAAACATACATATATATATATATATATATATATATATATATATATATATATATATATATATATAATAAATACTAATAATATAGAAACTAGCCAAGATAATGTTATTGAACCATGATCCCTTTTAGTTTAATGGATGTGCTCGATCTTCCTTTTTTAGGTCCAATTGATTATGTGAAACGGTATACTCCTAAGCTCAACAATTCCTCCTCACACGAGCATATGAAATTGTCATATGTCTCATCCTCTGTCAAATGTCATCTTAAACTTGGTTATTCCGGTTGTCAAACGGCCAATCTTTAAGATCTCGATTAAAACAGTGATTTAACGTAATAATCTCTCGAGTACAAATATTCTGCCCCCGGGTAGGAAATAGGATTCCGTTTGTTAGGCGGCCATTTTTACCCTCCGGTTTTTCTACCCTTGATCTTATATCCTAACTTCTCTGATCAGTTCATGATTAGGTTATGGTTCTGTTCATACTGGTTAATTACGTCAATACGAACGTGCCATTAAGTTCCAGTAGAAAAAGATTTATCAAAATCAATTTTAATCATATTTTAACATAGTCATCATCCATTTCCCTAAAAAGATCAAAATAATTAAATTACATATCTTGGCTAGTAATAGATTTAGCCTATTATCATTATAACTAATATATAGATAATTATATAAACAACAAACATAATAACATAGAAAATTACCAGTTATAATTGCAGAATCAGGGCCGTATTCTCTGAAAATAACAACTCCTTCATAAACAACGATCCTTGATAATGATTCCCAGCATTACAACGATACTACGTTAACTACTTTATTTTTGGCAGAATGCCTACTACGTATTTACAAGATTTAGACTAAGGAAATATATATAGAGAGAGATTATATATATATATATATTGGTACACCCCAAAATGGCTAGCATTGGAGGGGTATTTATAGGCAATTTTCACTGGGCCGGTTCGAACTGGATCGGGGTTCGAACTGAATTCTTCAGTGTTCAACTCAATAACTGATTTTAACTTCTTCTGACATCCCATGTGATAATCATCACTATTTTTCATCATTTCATAATCAGGTTCGAACCTGGATTGGGCCGGTTCAAACCGGCTCATCAAAACATCCGGTTTGAGCTGTGATTTTTTCATCTTCTGATCCGATTCTTTCACTGTGTATCATATTCTCCATCATATTATTCCTGTACAAGTAAAAAGAAACGAACCACAGGTAAATCTGATAACAAAAACTACCATTTATATTAGATTTTTACCGATTTATATTTATTTATAACGATTTATATTTTATAAGTTTTAGTTATATTTTTAAGAGATTTAAATAAAAACTATTGATAATATGTTATAAAATATCGTAATTTTTATCATATTTTTGTTATACATCAGTGATCCAAGCCACTTGACCTCCTAGATATGCTACCTTAGAAAAACCCGAAGTTTTTCTAAAACTCAAACCCAAGCACTGTTAGGAAATCACTAGTTTAACGCAGCGGAATTTAAAATTTGATTTCCTTTTAACTAGATCGTTCTTCGTTTATTGAAATAAACATGTTAAGTAGTTTGACGGTTATACCTTGATGATCTATAAGATCGTTGCTTTGACCGCCAACGGAGAGTAGTTCAGTGCGCAAGCCGTCCACGTGTCCGGCCTCTATCGCTAATCCACACGAACCCCTTTCCGGAATCCTCCTTGGATTGCTATTGGAAAACTCCGGTTGCTAGACCGGCCATTTTCCTCCCTCACAAACTCACTATGGGTTACTCTCTATTTTACACAAGAACTATGAGCCCTTGCAATTGTGATGTACAAAAGAGCTTGACACTCACTTCTTATTTATAGGTGAAACTGACGCCCCATGTGTGTGTAAGAGAAGAAAACTTTTTCCCAATAAAATAAGGAAAATCAATTAGATTGATTTATCTCTTTTATTATAATTAATCTTGTCAATATCTTATATTGAATATAATTATCTTATTACCTTAAATCTATTTTTCCAAAATCAATTAATATCTTATATTAATATTATGGTAATCTTATTAATTAAAGTGCACAATCCAAATGTATCCAATATACTTCAAAAGTGGTGCCCCTACAGTCAATAATTTGACTTTCGGAATATTCTTTAATTAATATAATTTGTATATAATTAATATCTTGTATTTTATTTATTCATAATAAATAAATACCACAATATTAATTTACCACTATAACCTTTATAGTCTAGAGATAAACTTTCCTTATTTGGTTATCAACTATAACCGCATTTTAATCCGACTCGATGTTCATATGTGTGTGACCATATGCTTCCGAATATGTTGGCCGTAGACACAAAGTGCAATTTACTAAAATGACGATCACGAGATAGCGTCTAGCAACACACCGTGACCCCCAATCATCGGAAGAGTCAAAAGCAATGACTATTACCTTTTATGTGAAGCAGTTACCGTGTAACTTACAATCTTATCGCTATAACAATATCCATACGATCCACGATTGTCAATACATTAACGATCGTATCTTATAATCTGGATATCAAGCTCTCTCGGGATAACACATTTATTCCCACTTTGCAAAGATTCTCGAGAGCTAGACATTCCTTATAAGAAGGGCATTTCGGATATTCAATCCCAATCATAGGATACTCTATTCCCGGACGACCAATCATGTATACTCCGCATGCTTCAATATCATACCCAATCACTACCGCATGATCACCCCGAGGTTAGGAGAAATCTCAACAGTGTCAAAGCATGACAATCCACACCGTGATGCCACGAAGACTCCGGTCATAAGGATAATTACACAACCGCCACATAGTGTGACACTTGATGTAAGTGGGTCAGTCTAACGTACGCATTCTCTAATACACGTCCACGTACAGTCCAAGTATCTCCACACTTCGATAGACGAGATCTATCCCTATACGTGCTAGTCTGATTATACTATCAATGTCCCATTTGATAATACAAAAGACTAGAGACATTTAGAAACCAAACATGTTATAGTGATTTGAGATCTCATCAACCATAATCACTATCATGTTTCTCTATCACAGTTTGATACTAGGGACGTTACTATATATATATGATAAATAATATGAAGATAAACAATATATAATAACATAAATGGTTTTATTAATCATAATAAACTTATTACATGAACTAAATAGACTGTAAATGACCCAACCCGGTCGGATCCGGTCCAACCCGATTGGGTTTAGGACACCTTTCCAACAAGTACTTTGGCCGAAAATTCTAAGCCTAATACTTCTCAAGCATTTCGAAATTATGTGTTGTGTTTAAGGCTTGAGAGAACTCTCTTTATATATGAAAGTAATCCTTGTCCTCCAAGAATTTAATTATTAAATGATAATTATTAAATTAATCCTTAGTTTAAATAAAAGATAAACATAATATATATCCCAAACAAATTAGGATAAATAAATATATTATCCAATATTCCATGATTTATCACTTAACAAATAAATTATCAAATCATATATCAAATAACTATCCAATTTCCCAATAATTAAATAATACTTTACAAAATGCGCCAACCTAATTGGGAAATAGGCTACACGCATTTTAACACAAATTGGACACGAAAAATTTCTTTTCCATGTATTTAATTATTTAGTCCAACTTAACAATTAATCCACATATCTATTAAACAGTCCAATCCAACTATTTAATATTAATTGAGGTGAAACGACGAGAAAACGTATATGCTATATTAGGATCCACGTTGGGGACCATGGACCCATATTCAGTAGTTACAATAAATTGAATAAAATTAATCGTCAAACCGAACAATTATATCCAACCTATTAATTCCGGGATTACACCACCATAAACCCGAAACAGAACTCTGTTGAATATGGATATAAACTTACACTCAACTTTGAGTCGATAAACATCTACTGATATAATCATTACATACGGACAAATCCTCCATAAACTGTTTGTTACGATTCGGGATATTTCCGTAAACCTTTCTCGAAACCTCTTATCCTTATTTACCATTAACCCCTAGTGACAAAATAGTTCATAACTTAATATAATATGAACTGCGCGCATCGGTCTGTTTCTTGTTAGGAAATCAACGCGGGAACGCAGCAGAATTCAAAAATTTGATTTCCTTTTGCCCAAGATCGACTTCGTTTAAGCAACAAACAAATAAGTAATAAGACGGTTGTACCTCAATGATATAAAAGATCGACGCTTTGACCGTCTAAGGAGAGTAGTTCAGCATGGAGCCGCCCAAGTGTTCGACCTCTACCGCCAGTCCACACGAACAGCCCGCCGGAATCCCACCATGGATTGCTATTGGAAAACTCCGGTTGCTAGACCGGACTTTTTCCTTCCTCACAAACTCAATATAGGAAGCCCCCCTCTTTCTTAAACAAGAACTATGAGTTCTTGCAATTTTTCACAAGAACAATTGCTCTAGGAAGAATGGTGTACAAAAGAGCTTGACAACCCCTCTTATTTATACTAATAGGGGCGTGTACATTGAGGGTTGAGTGTAGGAGAAGAAAACATTTTTCCAATAAAAATAAGGACGATTAATTAATGTGATTTATCTTTCTTTCCATAATTTATTTTTCCAATATCTTATATTGAATATAAATTATGTTATTACCATAAATCTATTTTTTTTCTCAAAAATCAATTAATATCACATATTAATATTATGGTAGATTTATTAATTAAATTGCACAATCCAAGTGTGTCATACACACAATCAAGATGGCGCCCCAACCTTCAAAAAATTGACTTATGGAAAAATTCTTTAATTAATATAATTTGTATATAATTAATATCTTGTATTTTATTTATTCATAATAAATAAATACCACCATATTAATTTACCACTATAACCCTTATAGTCTCGAGATAAACTTTTCTTATTTTGGTTATCATCTATAACCACATTTTAATCCGGCACGATGTTCATATGTGTGTGACCCGATAGGCTTCCGAATATGTTGGCCGTAGATACAAAGTGCAAATTACGAAAATACCCTTCATGCCTAACGATCACGGGATAGCGTCTAGCAACACACCGTGACCCCCAATCATCGGAAGAGTCAAATGCAATTACTACTACCTTTCATGTGAAACAGTTATCGTGTAACTTACAATCCTATCGCTGTAATAATATCCATACGGTCGTACATCGAGTGTCAAACATTAACAACCGTATCTTATAATCTGGATATCAATCTCTCTCGAAGTAACATGTTTACTCCTACTTTGCAAAGATTCACGAGAACAAGACATTCATTATAAAAAGGCCCTTTCGGATATTTACCCCTACTGATAGGGTACGCGATTCCCAGACGACCAATCATGTATACTCCGCATGCTTCAGTATCATACCCAATCACTACCGCATGATCGCCCCATGGCTAAGGGAAACCTCAATAGTGTCAAAGCATGACAATCCACACCGTGATGCCATGAAGACTCCGGTCTTAAGGATAATTACACAACCGCCACATAGTGTGACACTTATTTGTGTAAGTGAGTCAGTCTAACGTACGCATCCTCTAATACACGTCCACATACAGTCCAAGTGTCTCTACACTTCGATAGACGAGATCTATCCCTGCCCTTAAAGACAGAAGACATCTAATACGTGCTAGTCTGTTTATACTATCAATGCCCTGTTTGATAGTACGTCGGCCTAGAGACATTTAAGTATCAAACTTATTAAAGTGATTAGAGATCTCATCAACCATAATCACCTATCATGGTTTCTCTATCACAGTTTAATACTAAGGACGTTATCATATAACAATTCATAATTGGTTCTATAAAAGAACATATATATGACAACATAAAAGCCATTATATATGTACAAACATAAAGAAATAGTACAAATGATCCGACCCGGTCGGATCCGGTCCAACCCGATTGGGTTTAGGACACTATTTCAACAATCTCCCACTTGGCCTAAAACCAATCACTCGCACACATAAGACCAAGTTGAAACACAAGAATCTCATTCAATACTCGCAACCAGTCTTAGCCATAAACGGATCGCTATCCGCGGGGACTCAGACTATCTTTATATCATGTTCCAATTGAACAAGTCAAAGGAACTGCCTCAACACACACACGAATCTCTGACGAGACCCTGGTCCTTGCTCCAAACAATGAATCCACTTACTATATCAACTATATAGAAAAGGTGGAAGAACCACACAAGGTTCATGAATGAACCTCCTAGATCCATGTTTTGCTCCCGCTGCGCCTCCAAGGCCCTACTGTGTTTTGGCCTAGTTGTAGAATTTACAGTGGCCCATAATCTAGAACATTTCTAGATCACTGTATCACTTAATCAAAGTGACTGTAAACCCAAACTGTAGCTCCCACTCACCTTCATAAGACTTAGGATATATGTCTATATATCTACGTTTATCTGATTCCAAGTTTCAATGAACTAGGAACCTTTCCTTAACTTGTTTAAGGATATTCTCGACATCTGCTAGAATTACTTTCATACTTGCTCATGACTCTTCATGGAGTGTGAACCTCTAGCACAATTTTTATGATGGTTCCAATTGCCATAGCAAAAGAAACCTTCCATAAGTATCATCGTTCATCTCATCTTTAGGACTAACGTCCTAACATAGATAGATCTCGAGAACACCGGCTAGCAGTGTCTCATATCGTGATCTATGCTAAACTCTTTTAGCATCACATCTATATAGGTAAACTATAATCTAATAGCAGTTAAATCTATCGCTATAGATTCTTATTTTTAAAACAATAACTGCTAATCCAAGTGCTTTCGTAAAGACCTTGAATTACCAAACATTAATTGAATGTGATATGGGGTGGTAATTCCTGAGAAAGATATTTAATACCTTACTCAAAAATCGTAATACACTCCCACTATCCTTCTTGCACATTGGGCATATCCTTTTTTTGACTAAATCAAACTCCTTTGATTATCAAACAAAGAAATCGTCTAGAGAAACTTGTTTGAGTCCATAAATGGATCTCGTGGGCTCACATATCATGTTATAGTCTATGAACATTAGGTTGTTCGCACAACGTCTTCAACCCTATCATATAGCCATGACACGTAGCTACAACAAGCACTACCTGAATAGCATTGAGCATAGCTGGTAGCGTAAATGTAATCACTAGGTTTTAGCCTCGTAATCCTTTAGCCATCAACTTGCCTTATGGTAATCATATTACCATCCACGTCAGCCTTTCAAGGACATTCCCTTTAGGTAAGACACGCTAGGTTCATAACCTGGTTGTCACTGATGGAATCTAATACAGGTATTATGGCTCCTGGCCATATCTCTCAATCTTGCCTTTCAAACATTCCTTCACAAGTCATGAGATATTCATTCTTCAAGATGAACATACCAAAGAAATTTTTCGGACTTTTGGTTATCCACAGAGGCGTCTAACTTTTATGCGACTGAAAGCAAGCGAGTGTTCTACACCTTATCGCTATCCGGCGTCTGCTCATGTTCCAATAGTTGAATATATCTTTGTGATTCTTAAACTCTTTTGAGATCTTATTTACTCCCACTGTCTCTTTTGGAAGATTACTTCATCCAGAAGACGGCATGTTTGGAGAAAAAACAGTTTTGCTCCGTGGGTAAGTAAACATTATCTAGCGTACTAGCTTAGATATTCCACAAAGTCGCATATGTCGTACTAGGCTCCAAGCCTTTCTGACTTTGCCTATAACAACTTCAAATCATCGGTTAAGATAGATTCGACATTATCCTCTTCCACATCTAATATGGAATTTATTCAACCTTTATTCATTGGAACTCGGTTAAGTATAAGGGCTCTATCCCGAAACGGGTAAGGGATACTTTGCATGGCTTGCGTCACACCTTTATCATATAAAGTGTTGTTTCCATTTTAGGAACACAATCTAATTGCGTATCCCAAAGATGGTATCCTTCAAGGGAAGAATCTTATTCCTTTTTCAGACGACTTCTGAAACTCCCTTTAGCTATTAATTACTTCAATCCAATTGAAGATTAATTCCTAGGTAGCTCATCAATCTCATATTCGAACTAGCTTGAACTTTTCGGGTTTTCCGAATTGTCGTACTTCAATAAGTACTTTCAACTATTTCTAAAAATAGTCATAGAGATTAATAAACAATTATTTGTGATATTAATTGTCATGAGCCAATAAACATCGGTATGTTTAGGCTCTAGTCAATCTTCTAGGCTTGATAACCTTTTCTTAAAAGGGTATTTTAGTCCTCTTTGGATAAGGTACGTATAACCTACACGATTCATAATCATATGGTTTAACATCATCAGAATGACGCTTAATTACACGCTTCCCTTCCAGAGAGATTGTGCCTAGAACAACCACAAATCAAGGATAACAGCCATACAAATTTTAATTGAGATCTTATCACATATATCAACTATATAGTGACATCGATCTAGCATGTTAGATTCAACGACCTTCCAACTTTATCAGAATAACATTTATTCTTTACAATTGAATATGTCTACTGACGGACCTTTTCTAGGCTATACAGATCCTAACCGGCAGTGTACCGGGTCAAATCGTAGTTCTAGTCTGGTGAGTCAGGTGTCGAATCCTCAGGGAACTTGGTAATTTATTTTACGTGTGGTTAAACACCAAAGAGCTGTTATTAACTCGATCTAAATCGCAATTTTATCACACAAATCACTACTATTCTAGTTAACATAAAATAAATATGTAATTTAATAGTTATTCTAATATAATATATATAGATATATAAATATATATAGATGTACATAAATTGCAAAATATATATATAGATATAAATATATAGGTACCAAGATACTAATAGATAATTTTAGAAAGCGGCCAAAAACTTATATAATTGGTTTATACGATCTTTCGATTAATTGAAATGTGTTCGATCTCTCCTTTTATTTTAGGTCCAATTGAGTAAGTGAAACGGTGCACTCCTCGAGGTAAACAATTCCTCCTCACACGAGTGTATGAAATTGTCATATGTCCATTGTCATCACCCAAGATCCACAATCATTACGGTAAACTAATTAATCTAAACAGTCCCGAGTACAAATCTACCTTTAGATAAAAGGAGTCATTCCGTTCACAAACGGTCAATTTTATTTTAAAGGCTCCGGTTGTCAAAGCCGGACGATTCAACTTTCCGGTTTAAGTTTCAATTAAACTGATGATTTAACATTATTACGATCTCGAGTACAAATTATAATAAAATTCATTTCTCCCAAAACAAATTTACCCCGGTTAGAAATCGGATTCCGTTATCACGTTGTTCACACGGCCAATTTTACCCTCCGGTTTTTCTATCTTTTATTTCAAATCCACGACTACGAGGCGTCAATTCATAATTAGATTATGAATTCCTCGAGATCTACCAAATATGTCAAAATGAATATGATCAAAATAGAAAAAGATTCAATTAACTCAATTTTAGTCATTTTAACTTAACAACATTTCTTTAACGAAAAGATCGAAATAAAACCGATTACATAGTTTTGGCCAGAGATTATATTTAGCCTAAAAACATTATAACAACGAAAATACAAAACAAACATAAATACTTAAGAAAAGTTACCCGAATACGGCAATGATTCGAAATCGTATTTTCCGGACATTACAACTTCTTTAGCAAAACCGACTTCCGAGATTTTCTCGAGCATTACAACGATACTACATTATTACGGCGTAAGGCCTTATTTACTACTACTAAAAAAGAAAAGAAGAAGGAGATATATATATATATAGATCATTATATATATATATGGTCATCTCTTCTTTGCATAAATGAGCCCCTTTATATAGGAAAAACTTCCAAGGCCGGACGGTCCGGTATTAGGCGGATCGGTCCGACTAATGATTACTTCCACCTTCTTAAGTAATCAATAGATATGCGGTATGATTATATATATTTTTATATATAATTATTAAACTTCTAAAATTCATATCTCGAGTTCTGGACCTCCAAAATTGCAAACGAAATGCCAAAATTAAGATCTCGAGAAACTCTACAACTTTCATGAAGGACTCTTCTCCAGATAACGCTTTTTGATGACCTCGTGTTCCTCCGAAGCTTTTACGGGATTTTTCTTAATCCAAGTCGATTAGCCACTTGATCACTGTTTAAGTTCTAGACCTCCAATCTTCATAATTCAAATTGCATTGGAACATTCTTGGAAAAATCTACAACTTTTGTGAAGAACACTTTTACGAAAATATCATTTTGATGAAATATTCGTTTGTCGAAGATATTTCTCATTATTACTTATCCGGATTGATTGGCTATCTTGTCACTTAAAGTATTATTCAATTGACCATTTAAACTCGTGGCACTCTCTAAATCATTCCGAGATATGATTAAACTTCAAAATGTCGATTCTCGGGTCTTGGTTTATAAATCTGCAATAAAACATCACAAATACCCACGTAAATCGACATTTACAATCAGATTTACTAAAATCGGTACAAAATTACAACTTTTTATTATTATTATTACTAAACACTCTAAATTATAAAGACTAACACTTTATACCATAATTTCATATATTTTATATAGAATTCGTTGATAAAACATAATAATATAACATATTTTTAATCATATAAAATAATACATCAAATTACTCCCCAACTTAAACTTGATCGTCCCTCGAAGCAAAAAAAGCGATAATAAAAGATAGTATAATTTTTCAGATTATAATATACTTTGTCAATTTTATAAATATATTATCTATCTTAATTTAAAATCTTAAGAAGGCAGAAAAGTATATATAATGAAATAACTTAAATGATAAATATTATTTAGATAAAATTATATATGTAATACTTAAGAAGTATAAATAAAATATCGAAATTATTTTTAATCGCAATCATTATGAAATTCGGAATCGGAAATTTGATAAAAGTAGTTGACAAAAATGAGCTTATGTAGAGTTTAGGTTGAGATGTTGGTTAATCGGAAAAAAATCAAAAAGAAGAAGAAGCGAGTCGTGCGTCATCTACATCTTCATATTTTTGAAAAAAAACATATTCTTAGCATCTTTTTTGATTTTCTTCTCTTCTTTTTTTTTTTTTTTTTTTTTTTTTTTTTTTTTTTTTTTTAGATTAAGAACTAAAAGCGTGAGTGTGTGTAGAAAATCAAACTTACAGGCATTGCTTCATCAAGATTGATCGGATACTACTCTTTCGATCGAAAATTACAAGTCCGGTTTCCTTAAACTTGTAATAATTCACGAGATCTTATGATTCAACTTTTCCTTTTTCAATTTATCTTGTGCCTTCATTCCCAAAGAATAGGACATTTCGTGATAATACCTGCTTTGGACTACTATCATCGAGGCAATCGAGAGCTTAATTACCTCATAGTGATATAGGACATTTCGTGATAATACCCTACTCACTCCAATCATTGGTAGCTACATCCGATTTGTTCTTTTTATTTTTAAGTTGTTAATCACGAGATAAGGAAGATAACGATATTTGATTAATTACATTGTAAATATGGTGCTTCGTTCTTAATTAATATATCCGAACTTATTACCAAAATCGGCTTATGTTGCAAGTGTCATCATGAGGTAAGATCGAATATACTACTACTTATCTAATTTTTCCAATCTCAAAGATATACCAAAATTTAGCTTTTACGTCACCATCTCTTTTTATAAATGCACGTACAAACTTACGCGGTATTTCAAGGAAATGTAGACCAAAATAGCTAAAGCTCGGTTATTTAATCATAATTGACAATTTGGTGAGGTCTTGATCACTCTAATCAAGGTTTGAGGTAGGTTATTTGGCTATAGTTATTTTTGTGGTGCCAAAATCAATAAACTTAATCCAATTCCAAATTCATAATTAAGTATTGAAAATGATTCTAAAAATTTTACTTATAAATATCAATCATACTTATATAATTTTATAAAACAATATCTAATATTAATTACTCAATTATATAAACTTAAAATCTTATTAAAATCTAAATTAGACATATAATATAATTATATTTTTTTTTCTCTGAAAATTTTAATGAATTTTCTAACCTAACACTACTCCCCACTTACTTAAGTGGCATCGTCCCGATGTTCAATAAGTAGTAAAAAGTAGGTTCAAAATAAAATTAAAATTATCTATCAACGTTATTTTCGAATTTATTTTAGCGTATACTAATTATATCATTAAATAAAAACAACAACTTAAAAACTAAGACATATATATTAAACAAGATACATTATTACAAACTAAAAACATAAACTTACTTAAAAACAATAAAACTTAAAATCTAACTAACGAACACTCATTAAAACTTAGATATTACCAACAACTCTCTAGATTGTGGATGAACAACCCGGTGTATCAACCGTAGCATTCCAAACCGACTATCTCTGACGGAAAAATCTCATCCGTCTCAGCTCTTCTACTCCATTGAGAAGAATACACAAGCGTGATATCAACCAAGAATTAGGCATAGGTTTCCCCTACCCTCTTGTGATCCCAAACTCCAACAACTGTCCTTTGAATCAATATACCCCAATCAACAAATACACCGAATGCTAAAGCAAAAAGTAGAAGCATTTCATTCTCAGTTAAACTTCCAAAATCCCAGGTGGGATAAACTCGAGAATTTATAAAATGCTTCCACGCCTTTAGATGTGGAAGTAAAGCTCGTGTAGACATGTCGTGATTTGTATCAAAAAGCGGGAACAGACATTGGAAAGACTCGTGTACTTTATTCAAATGATTAGAGGGATTTTGTAGTCCCCATTGCATTTCAAAATGTGGCATAGAAACTGGTGGAATTTCAAAAATTTGGTTGATAATAGATGAAGAGAAGGGAACAACCACTCCTCTTACCAGAACAATCTGTGTAGACTCTATCATAGATGTCGTCATTAGCGCAGAATAAAATTCTCGCACTATCGAGACATTTACCCTTCCTCTCGGTGTACTGACAAATTTTTTCCAACCGAAACTCCTAATGAGAGTTTTACCCCACTGATCAATTTTATCAAAATTCAAACCTTTCTCCAATAGGATTGGAGAATTAGCAAAACGAGGGTGTAAATTTATACTCTCATTAGAAGCTTGCGATTCCGGATGATCCGGTGTATGAGGCTCGTAAGAATTTCTGAGATGGTGAGGAGTGGTTCGACATTTTAAAACTTGATAAAAATAAAATTACAGGTTGGAAGTAGATAGGCGGTGAAAGAAATTTGTATGCTTTCCTCGTTCCCTGGCCTCCTTTATATAGATAGAAAGTAATACATACGTGGATGAACGAGACAGACTCAAAAAATGAGTCATGCTGTTTCCCTTCACGGATCGGGCCGAGTATAGGCCGGACCGGTCCGGCCTCATCCTGCTTTTACTGAGGGACAGAGGTGAAAGTCAATTTGATTTTTGGCTATTTACTTCACGTGCCTATTACGAGCTCTTTCCTCGAAGATACATTATAAAGTTAATTTAACTTGATACGAACGGATAAAACGACACATTATATTTTGTAAAATGACGCGATAATTATACGAAAAATTATTTTTGGGTTTTTTCTTTATAGTTTTATAAAAAACTAAACCGATTTAAAATGCAAACCAAAATTTTATAAAATCTATTGTAACGAAAATTGAAAACAAACCAATAGTTAAATAACAAAAAGTCGAATGCAATAAAATGTGTAGTAAACATGTTTAATCAATCATTAAAATTCAATCTTCATCATAATCTTCCTCCGGATCAACTTGAAAACTCGAACTCGGAAACGATCGAGAAGGCGATGGATGAGTTTGAAGTCGTGGTCTGATCCGAACTATCAAGACCCATCGAACTCATGCCAGACGTGACATGTGCATACTCAGTGAATCCTCCCCAACTCGACATCATTTGGTCTCTGAACACACATAAATACACACTGCCCTACTAGATTGGCTTCCAAAAGGATATGACGATGGATGAAAGCTCATTGTGGTGGAATAGGTGTTTCCCACGTGGTAAGGTATATGGATCGGGCCGACAAGGTGGATAGGCGGGATCATCAAAGTAGGATTACGGGCAACATCGCTGCTCGTTCCTTCTTAAACCTCTACGAATATCATCACACCACTTTGCTTAGTACTCTCCGTGAATAAAGCCACATTGGCTTGACCACGCGCAACATCTCATCACTAAAGATTGAAACATGTCATATGTGATAGTGTTGGAGAAAGGAGTTTGTTGGGTGACTAGGAAAAGATGGAAAAGAAGAAGATGTAAAATCGGGTGGAGTCGGCCGAGTTTGACGTCTTCTAAGCAAAGAGCTAATACTACCATCCGGAAGACTAGTCAAACTAGGTCCAATCAGATTTCCATCGGCCAGAGATAACTTGTCATTAGGCAGGAATGGTACTCCCAACCTACGACATAAATCAGAGATAAAACAAGGGAAGTAAAGATGACTCCTGTCCAGCGATGACAATACTCTCAAAAATCCTCTTAAACATGACCTTTCCAACATCCACTCTAACATCATTTACCATAGCCCAGGCAATACAAACATCTTCCTTTCCAAAAGCAGTGTGTTTACGAGAAGGATAGAGATTATGGCTAATAAATCTTTTAATTGCCCTTAAACCTCTAAAAGCAGTTCCGTAATTAAACCGATTTTCAACCCACACCGCGGTCGGGTCAAAAAGCATCACAGGCTCTCTCAGGCGATCCGCTCAAAACTAGCGAGGATCATCTAAATTATAGACTACCCCCGTAATCCTCCTCATCGGAAAAACCTCAACTCCTAAAATTGCATTAATGACGGCAGGTTAAAAGGAATATTTCGGCTCGTAAAGTGCAGCTTCCGGTCGAGTAATCGTTCTTCGACATAGTAGATAAAACCGAATAAAACTCAAATTCACTATAGTCGTGTTAATCTCACCTTCCTTACAATTGCTAAATCTAACCACTTTGACGCCTTCTAAAAATATTTTTGACTTCATCACCTAAGTCATCCAAATCTAAACCTTTTTCAACCAGAACATCACACTTACTATAAATTTTTGTATACGCTTTCTTAGCCTCAGGTGATGCGGTTCTTTCAAAACTTACAGCTTCCTCTTCAGGTGATAAAATTATCGTGCCTCTGACGAGGGAGTTGAAATTGGAATTTTTGATTTTCTCTTTTTAGAGACTCTAGTACTCGACTCAGCCATTCTACGATATTGGTAATGCCAATCAACAAAAACAACAACAAAAACAGCAAAAAAATAACAATGTCACAACACATTCAAAAATCAAAACAGTTGAAATTAATCTAAAAAATTATGAAAAATACGAAATTAACAACTAAATAAACTAGATTATACCTTAAAGTGTAGAAAACGTTGAAAAATAGGCCGGAAAAGTGTTAAAGTTGCCGGAATGAATGGAGCTTGTTCTTGACCCTTTTGAATTTTCCACTTTGTGTTGAAGAGAGAGAGATGATAATGAGAAGAAATCAAGTAGTGGTGTAGTGTGAGATGAATTTTTGTGGAAGGAATTAAAAAAATTAAGTAAGGTGGGGTTTAGGTGTGGGGTGCGTGCTGCGTTATTAAAAAATTAGGGAAGAAGAAGAAGAAAAGAAGGGTCCCCGTCTGCTTTTATGTTTTGAGACTCGGACCGGTCGGTATTAAGGCCGGATCGGTCCGTGAACAATTTTTTCGTTTTTCGATTTTTTATGATTTTTGAATAAAACTCATACAAATTCTAATAAAACTTAATTAAAGTCTTAAAAATAAGTTTATAAAATTTTCTTAAAATAATATTTGAAGGAACTTTTACAATTTCATAACAATTTATAAAAATTTAATAAAATCCTTATAACACTTTAATAAAAAGCTTATAAAAATTTAATAAATTTATATCAACTCTTATAAAACATCTAAAAAAAAAAAACTTTTATAAAACTCCTCAAATTTTATAAAGATCCAATTTTATGAAATTCTCGGAAGTTATCACGAAAATTTTATAAAATAAAATAAAAGACTCGAACTTAAGGGTTTCTGATTCTTGATTTCTAAATCCTCCAAAGTTACGATATAACGCTCGATCAACCTAACTCCTAAAAACGAGGCATTTGAATTATCTCTCGAATTCCATCGGGATTTTCGGATAACCACCTAATCGTTCCTTCCTAACAATATTCAAACACTCATCACGGGATCTCGGTTGTGTTTTCCCACAATGTCCAACATGTTCACTTTTTCCACAGATACTCGCATCTCATTAGAAACTTTGCCCTTCTTTTTTATCGCACTTCTTGATATTCCATTACATACTTCTCTTAATCTAATCTCTCTCAACAATTTCTTGTTTTGTTCAAAAACTAAAGCTTCATAGAAAACTCGACATCTTTATCAAGGCCTAATTTCAAAAGTAAAATAAAAACTCCTATTCTATCTAAAAAAGACATCCAGGTTCTTTTACGTCTATCCGGTAAAAGGCGAAAAAAAGTTTAAACATAATTAAAATTACGAGAAAAAGTAGAGTAAAGATAGATAGCACACCGGTATTTGGTGATTCCGTTTCTCTGCGTTCAGCTTTTAAATTTTTAATTTTTTTTTCTTTTGC
The DNA here is from genome assembly GCA_026214975.1 of Gentiana macrophylla. Taxonomy (NCBI): domain Eukaryota; kingdom Viridiplantae; phylum Streptophyta; class Magnoliopsida; order Gentianales; family Gentianaceae; genus Gentiana; species Gentiana macrophylla. Next base: position 108,132 of record JAOBSW010000773.1, on the reverse strand, counting down.
TTTTTGGTTTGTCGGGGATCAATCAAGTAGCATTATTTCTTCTTTCAATGTGATTCCTTCTCCTTCTACAAATAACTTTACTCTGTGTCCATTGGCTATAAAAGTTGTATTTCCATCGATTAGTCCAACACTCCAGTTTGTAAACCCGTGTTACTTTAAATGGACTGTCCCATCTTGATTTAAGCTTACACGAAACAACTTTAAACGTGAATTGTACAAAAGCACTCGATCACCTACATGGAACTCACGCTTGAAGATTCTCTTATCATGGAAGGACTTCGTATGCGTTCTTGTAGATTCGGCGTTTTCATAAGAATCGAGACGAAATTCTTCTAGTTACATCAATTGAAGCAATCTATGATCACCGGCTGACCTTAGGATCGAAATTTAGAAATCTAATAGCCCGAGAAGGCTCGGTGTTCTAACTCAACCTGGAGATGACAAGACTTACCAAAGACTAGCTTATAGGAGAACAACCTATTGGTGTTTTAAAAGTCGCTCAGACGCCCATAACGCATCATCTAATTTAATTGCCCGATTTTACGATTTGAATCAACTTTGTTTTTCCACGATTCTTTTGATTTCTCTATTTGACACCTCTGCACGACCACCGGTTTGCGGATGATAGGGCGTTCTAGTTTATGTGTTACACCATATTTCTCAATTAACTTAGTAAATGGTCTATTACAAAAGTGTGAACCTCTCATCGCTAATGATCGCCCTCGGAATGCCATATCTAGTGAATATGTTCTTTTAAGGAATCGTATGACAACCTTGGTATCATTAGTGGGAAGAGCTTCACTTTTTCTACCCATTTTGAAACATAATCTACCATTACAAGAATAAATCTTTTTCCAACGATATAGGAAAAGGTCCCATGAAATCTATACCCCAAACATCAAATAACTCACATTCTAAAATAGGTTGCATAGGCATTTCATGTTTTTAGATACATTTCCCCATTTTTGACAAGATTCACAAGATTTAACGTATTTATAAGCATCTTTATATAATGTAGGCCAATAAAAACCACATTGTAAAACTTTAAAAGCGCTTTTCCATCCTCCATGATGTCCTCCTCGCCTCACGATCATGACAAAATGATAAAATACTTAAAATTTCATTATCAGGCACACATTTTCCGATTATCCCATCGAACATTTACGGAAAAGGTCCGGTTCCTCCCAAGAATAAAATTTTAAGTCATAAAAGAATTTCTTTTACATTGCCAAGTCCAATGAGACGGAATATAATCACAAAGTTAAGTAATTAATGATATCTCCAAACCAAGGTGAGATTTCATTAGAAATTCTATTTTTAATAATTGCATGGTTGAAGGAGTATCTATTCTAAATAGTTGTTCATCGTGAAATGAATCTTTAATTTCATTCCCTATCTCTTCCTCGATCTCCATTCTACTTGGGTGATGCACGCTACTACGTTTTCACTTCCTTTTATCTTTAATTTCAATATCAAATTCTTGTAGTAGGAGAATCCATCTAAGAAGACGTGGTTTCGCATCCTTCTTACTCAAGTAAATACTTGAGCTGAATGGTCCATGTGTAGACTATTACCTTAGAACCGACAATATACGATCTAAACTTATCTAAGGCAAAAATCACGATAGCAGTTCCTTTTCTCAGTAGTTGCATAATTTAGTTGAGCTGCGTTTAATGTGTGGGATGCATAGTAAATAGCTTTGAGAATTCTATTGTATCTTTGACCTAAAACAGCTCTCTACAATTAAATCACTAGCATCACACATAATTTCAAAAGGTAAATTCCAGTCTGGTGCTACCAAAACTGGTGCAGTAATCAACTTCGCTTTTAGGGTCTTAAACGCTTCCATACATTTACTATCAAAGTTAAAAGATACTTCTTTTTCAAGCAAATGACTTAACGGCTTTGCTATCTTTGAAAAATCAATAATAAATCTCCTATAAAATCCTGCATGTCCAAGAAATCCTCTTAGAGTCCTTAGATTAAGCGGTGGCGGTAATTTTCAATCACCTCGACTTTAGCTTTATCAACTTCAATTCCTATTTCAGAGATTCTATGACCTAAAACAATTCCTTCTGATACCATTAAATGACATTTTTCCCAGTTTAGAACTAAATTGGTATCCTCACAACGTTGTAAAACTCTTTCTAAGTGCGACAAACACTTACCAAAAGAATCTCCATAAACACTAAAGTCGTCCATAAAAATTTCTAAGAATTTCTCAACCATATCAGAAAATATAGACATCATACATCTTTGAAACGTAGCAGGAGCATTACATAAACCAAACGGCATTCTTTTATACGCGAAAGTTCCATAAGGACATGTGAAAGTAGTCTTTTCTCTATCTCCTGCTGCAATGAAGATCTGTAAATAACCTGAATAACCATCTAAGAAACAGTAATACTTATGACCACTTAAACGTTCCAACATTTGAACTATAAATGGAAGTGGATGATGATCTTTCTTAGTATGATCATTTAGTTTTCTAAAATCAATGCACATTCGATATCCTGTAATTTCCCTTGTTGGAATCCATTCATTCTTATCATTCTCTTTCACTTTGTGAAACCTCCTTTCTTTGGTACAACTTGAGTTGGACTAACCCATTCACTATCTGATATAGGAAAGATTATTCCCATTTCTAATAGCTTAATGACCTCTTTCTTGACGATTAACTGTAAATTCGGGTTGAGGCGGCGTTGCGGTTGAATACAAGGTTTAGCATCCTCTTTCAGAATTATCTTATGAACACAAATCTCAGGGCTAATACCTCGAATATCGGCAATCGTCCATCCAAAAGCTTTCTTATGCTTTCTTAACATTCTTATTAATTGATCTTCTTGTCGCTCAGTTAAAGTAGATGATATAATAATCGGTAATAGATTATCAGTTTCTAGAAAAACATATTTCAGATTTAAAGGTAACGGTTTCAATTCCAGATTCTTTGGCGGATCTTCTATTGATGATTTAAGAACTGGTCCTTCTAGTTCTAACTCCAAATACTTATGCCATGGTGGCTTAAAAGTAAAGCTTCCTTTATCTAGAAAGGATTATCTCTTTCATTTCAATGTCTTCCTCTTCTTCTTTATAGATGAAGCGATTGTTAAGCATTCTTCTAACTTTGTCTTCAAAAGTTGGTAATCGATTATCATAGACCAGAATGAATATCTTCTATAAAAGAACATGATTCTGGTGATGTATATGGATGGTTCATAGCTTTAAAAATATTGAAAGCAACTTCATCTTCATTGACTCTCAAAATTAACTCTCCTTTATGAACATCGATTAAAGTTCTTCCTGTAGCTAGAAATGGACGACCTAGAATAAGAGGCGCTGAATATCCTTCTTCCATTTCCATAACTACAAAATCTCTTGGAAAATAGAATTTGTCTACTTTAACCAAGACATCCTTAATCATTCCTTTAGGGTACTTAATCGATCTATCTTGCCATTTGCGAGTCATTTCGATCTTAGTAAGCTTTCTATGCCTAGCTTTTATAATCCTCATAAGACATGAGATTTATACTAGCTCGAAGATCACATAAGACTTTCTTAAAAGAAATCCTCCAATTTCACATGGAATCGTAAAACTTCCGGGATCTTTCAGTTTAGGTGGTAACTTATCTTTGCAGAGTGCAGAACATTCTTCATTTAGGCATATATTCTCGTATTCCTCAATTTTTCTTATTTGATAGTATATCTTTCAGAAACTTTCCATAGGCAGGTATATTAATCAGAGCTTCAATAACAGGGATATTAACATGAAGATGACGAAAGGTATCAAGGAAACGAGCATACTTCTTATCAGTTTTTGCCTTTTTGATTTGATCTTTAGGAGGGTAGGGTAAAGATTCTAAATCTATAACCTTTGGCTCCTTAGTCAATTTCTCTTTCCTTTTCCTTAAACCTTTGAGTATTACTTAGTCGCCATGTTTCAGGTTCTTGAATTTTTTCCTTTGAATTGTTCCCTGAATCAATCTCTGCTTCAGATTTTTTCGATTCTTCCTGTTTCTCATTTATTCTAACATGTTCCTTGAATAAATTCCTTAAATCTTTATCCATAGGGTCTTTCAAAATCCTAGGGATTTTTACCCAATTTTCTCCTTCATTTTCGTGTTCCAAACTTATTCCTTTTCAAGAAATTATCTATAATTTCTTCTTCCTCGTCAGTGAATTCATCTTTATCTTTAGTTTCATCATTCTTTCCATCTAAATCATTTTCTACTTCATTATTCCCAAAGTTTTCTACTCCATTGCTTCCACTAAGCTTCCTACTTCTCGTAACCACAACATTTACCTCTCTTGGGTTTACATCGGTGTTGCTTGGTAATCCTCACTGAGGTCTCTCACATTTATTACGTTCACCTTCCTACTACTCAAATGATCTTCCATATTCCTTAATGAGGCTTCTATTGTTCTCATTACGGTATCATGTCCACTCATAGATGTTTTTATTGTACTCATATCTTTAGTATTTGTGCCAATAGAAGTCATCATCGTTTCCATATTCTTAGCTTGAGTAGATACCACACCCATCATATTTTCCATTAGTTTTTCCCATTTTTCAACTCCTTCCATGAGTTGAGTTGAACTCGAAAGTCTTGGTATACTTTGAGTGGTATGTTGAGGATAGGATCTTGGTAATGATTGTAAATTCGATTAGATGTACTTTCTTGATAAACTTGGTTATTATTCCTATATGGGGACTTGGATATGGCGGTTGTCACGGCTTACTTAGGGTTTTTCGGACCATCGATAAGTAGGATGATCTCTTCTAATAGCATTGAATGAGTTTGAGTATGCATTGTTCAAATTCCTATCTTTCTTGAAGAAAACTCACCTCCTCCCTCGAATATCCTGTTGGTTCTTCACTCCACTAATGCCACATTATCATGACTTGAGTATTCATTTGGTGTACTATTTTACGAATTTTGGTTCTTATTCATTTGTAAACCATCAAATTTCCTACTCAAATTCTCCAAGTGTGCTAGAACTTCCGTATTAGGCGTACATTCTCCTGCAAAAAGCTACTTTTACGGTGCTAGAACCGGTTTCCCACATTCTGTTATTTTTGGAAATCTTTTACATAGCATCAGTAAAGCTGTTTGAGCTTCACTCATCATTAACGAACCACCACATGCATGATCTACATCCGCACGTGAGTCTTTTCTCAATTCTGACGGAAGAGTTGAATTTGCATATCTAAGGAATAACCATGATCGGGACACGCTCTCAACAATTTTTAAACCTTTCCCACGCATTCCCAAGAGTTTCCTCGGATCCTTGTCTAAAATTAGCAACCTCGACTTTTAATTCCAAATTTCGTCCGAGAGTGAAATATTGTTTGAAATTCGATTTGAATCTCCTCCCAACTAGTAAGTGAATGATGTGGAAGAGACATAAACCAATCTCGGGCTCGTCCTTTTAAAGAAAAAGGAAACATAGTCATTCTCGTTAATTCCTTATGAGCACCTTGACTTTTGGTTTTGTATTGCACAGTTCTTCAAAAGATAGAGATGATGATGTGGATCTTCATCATCCTCTCCTAGGAATTGGGCTCTTGCGTCAATTAAACCAAAAGATGAGACTTAATTTCGAAATTATTCGCTCCTTCATTAGGTAAAAGTATGGGATTATTAGTCCGGTTTCTTCTTCTTTGTTTGGTCACATATAGGTCTCGGGTTTGGTGGATTATTACGATTATTACGGTTCCGATTTTGATTATTTATATTATTATTATTATTAGGGTTAACGAGGTTTTGTCCATGCCTGAGCATGTTCCACCCTTGTTCGGTGTTTCATCACCGATTTCACCATTCTCGTATTTACTGTTTGAAGATGATTCTTGGTCGATTTCCACGACTAGTATGACCAGCGTTTACTCTACTCTTAATCGCTTTCGTAAGTGTTTATGTCGGGCTTATAAGGAACGAGAGGGCCTTACCACTTACGGTCATCAACTAACGAAAATAGAAAATAACACGAAATTGATAGTAGTAAAATTGGTAATTTTCCTAAAAGGTCATCAACCAACGAAAAAATAAAATAGAAATGAGATAAGAAAAGTGTTGACTTATTCTCGAGAGTTTTAAGCTAATACAAGTAGTAACCATAGACACATAAAAGAAATTAGCGACGTTCCCGGCAACGGCGCCAAAATGTCTTGTGGACCTTTTCTAGGCTATCTGAGATCCTAACCGGCGAGTGTACCGGGTCAAATCGTAGTTCTAGTCTGGTGAGTCGGTGTCGAATCCTCGAGGAACTTGGTAATTTATTTTACGTGTGGTTAAACACCAAAAGAGTTATTATTAACTCGATCTAAATCGCAATTTTATCACACAAATCACTACTATTCTAGTTAACATAAAATAAATATGTAATTTAATAGTTATTCTAATATAATATATATAGATATATAAATATATATAGATGTACATAAATTGCAAAATATATATATAGATATAAATATATAGTACCAAGATACTAATAGATAATTTTAGAGAATGGCCAAAAACTTATATAATTGGTTTATACGATCTTTCGATTAATTGAAATGTGTTCGATCTCTCCTTTTATTTTAGGTCCAATTGAGTAAGTGAAGCGGTGCACTCTGAGGTAAACAATTCCTCCTCACACGAGTGTATGAAAATTGTCATATGTCCATTGTCATCGACCCAAGATCCACAATCTATTACGGTAAACTAATTAATCTAAACAGTCCCGAGTACAAATCTACCTTTAGATAAAAGGAGTCATTCCGTTCGTCAAGCGGTCAATTTTATTTTAAAGGCTCCGGTTGTCAAAGCCGGACGATTCAACTTTCGGTTTAAGTTTCAATTAAACGATGATTTAACATTATTACGATCTCAAGTACAAATTATAATAAAATTCATTTCTCCCAAAACAAATTTACCCCGGTTAGAAATCGGATTCCGTTATCACGTTGTTCACACGGCCAATTTTACCCTCCGGTTTTCTATCTTTTATTTCAAATCCACGACTACGGCGTCAATTCATAATTAGATTATGAATTCCTCGAGATCTACCAAATATGTCAAAATGAATATGATCAAAATAGAAAAAGATTCAATTAACTCAATTTTAGTCATTTTAACTTAACAACATTTCTTTATGAAAAGATCGAAATAAAACCGATTACATAGTTTTGGCGATATTATATTTAGCCTAAAACATTATAACAACGAAAAATACACAAAACAAACATAAATACTTAAGAAAAGTTACCCGAATACGGCTTGATTCGTAATCGTATTTTCCGGACATTACAACTTCTTTAGCAAAACCGACTTCCGAGATTTTCTCGAGCATTACAACGATACTACATTATTACTACGTAGTAAGGCCTTATTTACTACTACTAAAAAAAAAAAGAAGAAGGAGATATATATATATATAGATCGTTATATATATATATGGTACATCCTCTCTCTCTGCTGCAAATGAGCCCCTTTATAGGAAAAACTTCCAAGGCCGGACTGGTCCGTATTAGGCCGGATCGGTCCGGACTAATGATTACTTCCACCTTCTTAAGTAATCAAGATATGCGGTATGATTATATATATTTTTATATATAATTATTAAACTTCTAAAATTCATATCTCGAGTTCTGGACCTCCAAAAATTGCAAACGAAATGCCAAAATTAAGATCTCGAGAAACTCTACAACTTTCATGAAGGACTCTTCTCCAGATAACGCTTTTTTGATGACCTCGTGTTCCTCCGAAGCTTTTACGGGATTTTTTCTTAATCCAAGTCGATTAGCCACTTGATCACTGTTTAAGTTCTAGACCTCCAATCTTCATAATTCAAATTGCATTGGAACATTCTTGGAAAAATCTACAACTTTTGTGAAGAACACTTTTCTCTAAATATCATTTTGATGAGCCATTCGTTTGTCGAAGATATTTCTCTATTATTACTTATCCAGATTGATTGGCTACTTGTCAACTTAAGCTATTCAATTGACCATTTAAACTCGTGGCACTCTCTAAATCATTCCAGATATGATTAAACTTCAAAATGTCGATTCTCGGGGTCTTGGTTTATAAATCGCAATAAAACATCACAAATACCCACGTAAATCGATGATTTACACTCCGATTTTTATTATTATTATTACTAAACACTCTAAATTATAAAGACTAACACTTTATACCATAATTTCATATATTTTATATAGAATTCGTTGATAAAACATAATAATATAACATATTTTTAATCATATAAAAATAATACATCATCTACTAAATCCTAACAAATAACTGAAAGTATTTTCTTCATAAGAACTGGAACATAATAACATTTATTTAGTTCCTCTTTCAGTCTGCTAGATCCAGAATATGGTAAGTGTTACAACGTTTGTTTCACCTTCCATATCTGTTATTCAATCTTTCTAAATTAATCACACTCATAAGGTATCATATATCTTAGAGTTGACTTTGAACTTAGATAGATTTATCTCAACTCACTTGCCTAGAATAGAAACTCAATAAGTTCTCTATTTAAGCACATACCCTAACCTTTCCTTTTAATCCTTTAAGCACTTGAAAATATTTCTTAGTATAGTCTTCATAAGGCTTAAGAAAAATCACAAGAACCATGTCTTCAATTTCCTTTCATAAAGAAAATTTAAAGTTTATTAAATAGTTTATTTAACCTTTTGAATCGTATTCAAAATATTAACTATTTGATTAACCTTTAAGCAATGATAGAATTAAGTCGATACTTAAATCTTACAATTTTGAAAACAACCTTTCCAAAATTAGACGTGGTCATTCTTATTCAACGTTTGAATTATTTGTCATCATATGACTGAATGATCATCTTGGATCGTATCCAATGAGCTTCCGCTTTCCTTTAATAGTTAAAGCCTCAGAGTACTGCATCAATTATGCAGTCTCTTTGTCTCTAACTACTATAACGGGATTGCTCGTGTCATTGCTTATTAAAAGGATTAAAACTACTTAACCATATTTGAGAACAATTCTCAAAAAGGTAACAGTCATGTTTGGTTTTTCTAATCGAGAGTAAAACATAAATATAAAGTTTGCTAAAACTACAACAAAAATGAAAATAAATGAGTGTTGTTGTTTATACACGAAAAATCAAAAATGGTCTTTTGTTTTATGATTTTGCTCCCACTAGTCAACTACTCCCAATTGACTTTCAAGAATTTTCCAAAATTCTTTAGTGGCTAAGATCCCACTAAACTACCGCGACCCCCGCTTTGGCTGGTGGACCGAAAATAGTCTAATAGGTAGACAACGTCCCTTTGTCAATCGTATCATATACGACTTTTGTTGTTTGACTAGTCAACTCTTTGACAATGTTCATCTTATGAAGTAATCAAACCCTTGCCTCTAAAATCCAAACAACCCCGCTTTGGCTGGTGGCCGAGAGAATTCTTAGTCAAGTCATAACCCCAATATTCATGAGATCTCTTACGATCATATCTCGATAATAACGATATACCCGAGGTAGATCAACCCCCGCTTTGGCTGGTGAGTTGGGTCCGAACAAGGGCTCTTCACCGTCATTATAATATGGGGAGGCAATTTCAACTTGATTCTTTTGAGGTGGAAGTATTTCACTTAATTAATTTAATTACGGTCTCATCAAATATATATATATCTCTATAGACATCCTACACATTTATCTAGATCGTGTCTAGTCATGCATCTATCGTATCATATAAAATAAATACAAGCACAAAATAAATAAATGCGCAAAGTAACCGGTATGATCATGGACTTTTCCTAGGTGAGGTTTCGAATACAAACTGACGATACCGCGGGTCACAAACTAAGGGTATCTGCAACCGCCAATAGGATTTTCAATGCGCCATTCTTCAATATGATCTTCATTTTCGTCTTTCTTTGGTCTCCATCTTCTGCTCCATTCTTGTTACATTCAATCCTATCTAATACACCTGCCGCACACGGGGGGAGCCAACGGGAATGGGATAAATGCAGAAAATAAACTAGGTCACGTTCTTCGTAACGGCCTAGGACAACTTTTAAACCAACAGAAAATTAAATCATTCACATCTATCCTATCGGTCGAGTCCATGATCAATCGGGGTCCATATAATCATATTATATCTGCACTATCTTATCCATACAATAATATCTTATGAAAAAGATAAAATTAAAATTTAACTACTTGCGTCTTAATTAATCAATTAACATTTAATCCATTAAATAATTTTATCCAATCAATTAACTAATTAACATTTAATTAATTAAATGATTTTAATCAAAAAAAATTAACGATTAATTTTAAATAATTTAAATTTTAATTTTAGAACTATTCTAAAATTAAATAAAAATTAAGTCTCTTTTGTTTCTTTCATTTTGATTCGTAATCAAAAGGGATGCCTTCGGTTTTATAAACCATGACACTACTAAACAACGAGATATCCATGCACAATAAATATCACAAAACAAAAAGAGTCGATCTTGCCCATTGGAAGATTACAACCGACGGACGGCAGCCCTAAGGCCACCACCGCCGCCGCCACTGGGGAGGAGGCCGCCGCCATCGGCCGAGCCCCATAGAATTATCGAAGAGTGGGTTCACCGAGAATCCATCACTCAACCTTGACTCAACGTCTTCTTGATTTAAATCTTGCATCTATCGATTAATCACAACTATGAACTATATTGAAACATAAACTACACAAAACAATAAATTTCTTTTCGTGTATCGTTTTACGAATCAAAATTCTTTCATATTTTAATTACGTGATTTAAACGATAAAATTAACTACGCAAATAAATATGCTTATTGCTTAAGCTCGAAGCTCGCTTTGAAACCACTGCTAGGAAATCAACGCGGAAACGCAGCGGAATTCAAAATTTTGATTTCCTTTGCCCAAGATCGACTTCGTTTAAGCAACAAACAAATAAGTAATAAGACGGTTACCTCAATGATCTAAAAGATCAACGCTTTGACCGTCTAAGGAGAGTAGTTCAGCATGGAGCCGCCCAAGTGTTCGGCCTCTACCGCCAGTCCACACGAACAGCCCGCCGGAATCCCACCATGGATTGCTATTGGAAAACTCCAGTTGCTAGACCGGACTTTTTCCTCCCTCACAAACTCACTATATGAAGCCCCCTCTTTCTTACACAAGAACTATGAGTTCTTGTAATTTTTCACAGATACAGTTGCTTTTGGAAGAATGGTGTACAAAAGAGCTTGACAACCCCTCTTATTTATACTAGTAGAGGCGTGTACATTGAGGGTTGAATGTAGGAGAAGAAAACATTTTTCCAATAAAAATAAGGAAGATTAATTAATGTGATTTATCTCTCTTTCCATAATTTATTTTTCCAATAAATTATGTTATTACCATAAATCTATTTTGTTTCTCAAAAATCAATTAATATCACATATTAATATTATGGTAGATTTATTAATTAAATTGCAAAATCCAAGTGTGTCATACACACAATCAAGACGGCGCCCCAACCTTCCAAAAATTGACTTATGGAAAATTCTTTAATTAATATAATTTGTATATAATTAATATCTTGTATTTTATTTATTCATAATAAATAAATACCACCATATTAATTTACCACTAACCCTTGTAGTCTCGAGATAAACTTTCCTTATTTTGGTTATCATCTATAACCACATTTTAATCCGACACGATGTTCATATGTGTGTGACCCGATAGGCTTCCGAATATGTTGGTCGTAGACACAAAGTGCAAATTACGAAAATGCCCTTCATGCCTAACGATCACGGGATAGCGTCTAGCAACACACCGTGACCCCCAATCATCGGAAGAGTCAAATGCAATGACTACTACCTTTCATGTGAAACAGTTACCGTGTAACTTACAATCCTATCGCTATAATAATATCCATACGGTCGTACATCGAGTGTCAAACATTAACAACCGTATCTTATAATCTGGATATCAAGCTCTCTCAAAGTAACATGTTTACTCCTACTTTGCAAAGATTCACGAGAACAAGACATTCATTATAAGAAGGCCCTTTTGGATATTTACCCCTACTGATAGGGTACGCGATTCCCGCATTTACCAATCATGTACACTCCGCGACGTGCTTGAAGATCACACTCAATCACTACCGTGATGATCGCCCCATGGCTAAGGGAAACCTCAATAGTGTCAAAGCATGACAATTCACACCGTGATGCCATGAAGACTCCGGTCTTAAGGATAATTACACAACCGCCACATAGTGTGACACTTATTTGTGTAAGTAGGTCAGTCTAACGTACGCATCCTATAATACACGTCCACGTACAGTCCAAGTGTCTCTATACTTTGATAGACGAGATCTATCCCTGCCCTTAAAGACAGAAGACATCTAATACGTGCTAGTCTGTTTATACTATCAATGCCCTGTTTGATAGTATGTCAGCCTAGAGACATTTAAGTATCAAACTTATTAAAGTGATTAGATATCTCATCAACCATAATCACCTATCATGGTTTCTCTATCACAGTTTAATACTAAGGACGTTATCATATAACAATTCATAATTGGTTCTATAAAAGAACATATATACGACAACATAAAATCCATTATATATGTACAAACACAAAGAAATAATACAAATGATCCGACCCGGTCGGATCCGGTCCAACCCGATTGGGTTTAGGACACTATTTCAACATTTATAGGATTAACAAATAAGGGAACTGTCTGTATACTTCCCGATGGAAGGAATAGATTTCATATCTGTGATAGCATAGACTACTCACTCAATCCAGAATAGAGCCAACGAGAAGTGTCGGACCACATACTACGAAGTGATCCTTACTAGCACATCAAACTCTACCTTAGTCTAAGCAGTTGTGTGTGATCACGTCCGGATTGAGATTAATCCTTATATGATCATCTTGTGATTCGATAAAACTTATCAATCACGGAATTATATCGAGAACTCAAATCAAATCGGTCCAGCCATATATGATTATCATCATATATAAATGCCTCACTAGGTACCATATTACCAACAGTCCGGATAAGACTCTCACACCTAAAGTGTTCCGGACGCATTATTAGCAAATTAATCTTGAGACCCGTACTGAGATTAATAAACGCTACGAACTAAATTAATTTTAAGTACATCTCACTAACTCAGTCCTCTTGTGTATAACCATACACTAAGTTATGTGATTACATAAACGAGGTACTTAGGGTTTTCAGTAATGTCTTAATTATAAGTATACATGCATATAATAAGATGAATTATTAATTCTGTCCTAAAACAATTATATAATTATCTTTTGGGCACTATACCTAACAGAATTGCAGCAGGAGAAATCGAGGAACGAGCTAACATTATCGTTTCATTGATTTTCTTTCCGAGTGAAACTGAGGAGAAATCGAAGAATGAAGGTTTTCGATTGGAATGTGGGATTTTCGAATGGTTTTAGAGATTAAAAGAAAGTGCAAATAGTCCGAAAGAAAATAATTTACCCTTAAATCAACAAAAAGATATAAACTGAATTAAAATTTATATACAAGTCGGAAAATAGACTAGAACCCAATATTTTAATTTCATTTTTTATTATTATTTATCTTTTCCAATTTTCGAACAATAGGGGAAAAGGAGGGCAATTTCGCCATTTCATTAGTTCTAAGGTCGAGGGAGGGTTTCTTTCCTCCCGAATTCATATGCCGCAGCACCATTTTCTAAATCACCGAAAACCCTAAGTCCTCTCAGTCTCTCCTCTCCTCACCTCACCTCACCATAATGGCTTTTTTCATGACATTGGTATTCACATCTTCTTTTGCGACTTTTTTCATGACATTGATTTGAATTCCCGTTTATGGTTTATTTGTCGTAATGTTGCAGGAAGAACAAGAGGATATCAAAAGGCAAAAAGGGAGGGAAAAAGAAAGTGTAAGTATTCATTTCCTTTCTTTTTAGATCTAATTCAATGTATCATTTGGAATCGATTGTTTTCTTTTAAGTGTGCTATTTTAATTGATGTGCTGATTTAATTGATAGAAAGGGGAAGAGACGATTTTTTTTTTTTTAAAAACTATTTTTTCCTTCTTTTTTGCGTGTGTAATTCAACTATATGAATGGATTTGAGGCAGGGTTGATCCTTATGCTAAAAAGGATTGGTATGACATTAAGGCGCCATCTGTTTTTGACGTCAGAAATGTCGGGAAAACCCTGGTTACTCGGACTCAAGGCACCAAGGCAAGCATTCTGTTCAATTTCATCATTGTAAACGTGTATTTTTAGTTATCTGTTTATTCATTCTTGTTTTTAGTTTTTGCTAGTTGATTACCTGAAATTTGGAGGTTGTTTTCAGTTAGAGCAAAATGACTTTGTCTAAGCTTCCTTAAAGGAGTCTATTAATCTGGAAAACTATGGCCTTTTGAAAAACCAAAATAAGAGTCATAAATGTGAATACAATGTTGCTTTCAATATAGAGAAAAACAACTTTGCTGAACATGCTTCGATGAGTAAATCAATCCGGGAAACTACACCCTGCTGAAAAAACAAAAAATAAGAGCCATATAGGAGATTTTCAATTTTGGGTAATATGTACTAATGGAGCAATGATATTTCAAAAGTTGCAAGAAATTGATGTCTTTTTTTAATTTTTTTCTATTCATCTCTTCTATCTTGTTCCTAGGTACTCTTGCTCAATAACCAGCTGTATTCTTTCTATTGAGGTGCTTATCAGTTGATGTGTTGGTGGTTGGCATGAGATAGTTATACTTCACAAAACAAACATAAAAGAACATGAAAAGGAGCTAATAGTCTCATTATTGAGTGAACATTAGCTGTAGCTGTCCCTTGAAAGGGAAAATTATTGAATGTTGAAGTTCTGAATTTAGTGAGGTGAAAAATGTATTGATTGTTGTATTTCGAATTGGATTGTGCTGCGACACTAAATGTGTGATCGGCTACTTCTACTGAAATTCTTGCAAATTTTTGTCCACCAATGAATTTTCTTCTAGTAGTATCCGGGTCATTGTGATTATTGTTCTAATGTTTTTCCAACTTTCCTACTGTTCTTTTTCTCACTGCATACCATTTTTGTGGCATCTGCTATGTTGGCAGTTTTAAATTTTTGTTCTATTGCATCAACAGATTGCCTCTGAAGGGCTAAAGCACCGTGTTTTTGAGGTTAGTTTGGCTGATCTCCAGAAGGACGAGGATCATGCTTTCAAGAAGATCCGCTTGAGAGCAGAGGATGTGCAAGGGAGGAATGTGCTCACCAACTTCTGGGTATTTTTTTTTTTTATCTACCAACCTTCATAAGTAGTTGCAAGCTATTTGAATAATTACTGGGCTCACCTCTTGCTCTACATCTTCAGGGAATGGATTTCACTACAGATAAAATTAGGTCTCTGGTTCGCAAGTGGCAAACCTTGATCGAGGCTCACGTGGATGTCAAAACCACCGACAACTATATGATTAGGATGTTTTGTATAGGCTTTACCAAGAAGCGTGCGAACCAGCAGAAGAGAACTTGTTATGCCCAGTCAAGTCAGATTCGTCAGGTTGGTACTAAAGCTAATAAATTAACTAAACTAAAGCTAATAAATTAAACTAAACTTGTGGCTATATATTTAATTGCTTTGTTACTGTTGCTTTGTGTTCAATTTTTTGTTTTTCTTGCTTTGCCTATTCGTATAATTAACCGTGTTTTTTCTCAGATTCGTAAGAAAATGCTTGACATCATGAGAAATCAAGCAAGTACCTGTGATCTGAAAGACTTGGTCCATAAATTGATACCGGAATCAATAGGCCGGGAAATCGAGAAGGCAACTTCTAGCATTTTCCCTCTGCAGAATGTTTTCATTCGCAAAGTGAAGATCCTCAAGGCACCAAAGTTTGACCTTGGTAAATTGATGGAGGTATGTTGCTCCAATTTGAGCATATAGTATATTGCACAATATTCGAACCTTAAAAAAGGAAACATTTGACTACTGTAGTTGATATGCACCCAATGTTTTTATTCCGGTCCGAGTGTCAAGTTTGATGAAGATCTATTTTGTAACTCTTGGTGGAACATTCTTGGTAGGTTCATGGTGATTATTCAGAGGATGTTGGTGTCAAGCTGGACAGGCCGGCAGATGAAGCAGTTGTTGAAGTAGAAACGGAAGTTGTTGGAGCTTAAGTACTTATATTGCATCCCCATCTTATTCATGGGAATTTCTGAACATTGTGGTTTCTATTTTTCAGTTTTGGTTATAATTTCTCCTTATTTCGACGTGGAATATTCCTGGTATCGACTATGAACTTTGGTGGTATGCTTTTACGGGGATTCTTTCTTCATCTTTTAACTCAGTTTCTTTTAAGGAATCTTTTGTCAGACTTCTTAAATTGCATTTGTACGTGTCTCTGTATGCGTATGAACTGCGTCTGCATAATCTGTTGTCTCGTATAATCACCTATTGAATGTTTGATATCCCTTGTTCGTGTCCTTAACCGCACTAGTGAAATATCGATGATGTAAAGATTCACATCAATTTATCAAACTGGGTAAATCAAGATTCACAAGCGTGTAATGGAATTCATCTGGTGTTTTAAAAAATTAAGCTGTTAGATTGATGAAGAAAGTTAGTTTCTTCACAGTGTTGTAATACTCGTTTTAGGTGCGATAAACATTTACCGAAAGAATCTCCGTATACACTAAAGTCATCCAAAAAAATTTCTAAGAATTTCTCGACCATGTCAGAAAATATTGCCATCATACATCGCTGAAATGTAGCTGGTGCATTACATAAACCAAATGACATTTTTTTATAAACAAAAGTTCCGTAGGGACAAGTGAAAGTAGTTTTTTCTCTATCTCCTGTTGCAATGAATATTTGTAAATAACCCGAATAGCCATCTAAGAAACAGTAATATTTATGTCCACTTAATCGTTCCAACATCTGTACGATGAATGGAAGTGGATGATGATCTTTCTTAGTATGATCATTCAGTTTTCGAAAATCAATGCACATTCGATATCCTGTAATTTTTCTTGTCGGAATCCATTCATTTTTATCATTCTCTTTTACCGTGAAACCTCCTTTCTTTGGAACCGCTTGAGTGGGACTTACCCATTCACTATCTGATATGGGAAAGATTATCCCCATTTCTAATAGTTTAATAACCTCTATTTTAACAATTGCTTGTAAATTTGGGTTAAGGCGGCGTTGTGGCTGGATACATGGTTTAGCCCCTTCGTTCAGAATGATCTTATGAACACAAATCTCAGGGCTAATTCCTTGAATATCTGCCACTGTCCATCCAAATGCCTTCTTATGTTGTCTTAACATTCTAAGTAATTGATCTTCTTGTTGATCAGTTAAGGTTGATGAGATAATAATCGGAAGTAGATTATTAGTTTCAAGAAAAGCGTATTTAAGATTTGAAGGAAGTTGTTTCAACTCCAGATTCCGTGGTGGATCTTCTACTGAAGGTTTAAAACTGGTCCTTCCAATTCTAATACCAAATATTGATGCCAAGGTTGTTTAAAAGTAAATTTTCCTTTATTCAGATAAAGGATTACTTTTCATTTCCATATCATTTTCATCTTCTTTATAGACAGATAATGCCAAGCATTTTTCTAGCCTATCTTCATAATCTTGTAATTGGATATTATAGATAGTAGATATTTCATCTATAAAAGAACATGATTCTGGTGATTTGTATGGATGGTTCATAGCTTTGAAGATATTGAAAGAAACTTCATCTTCATTAACTCTTAGTATTAGTTCACCTTTTTGAACATCAATTAACGTTCTTCCCGTAGCTAGAAATGGACGACCTAGAATAATTGGCGCTGAATATCCTTCTTCCATTTCCATAATTACAAAATCTACTGGGAAGAAAAATTTGTCTATCTTAACCAACACGTCCTCGATGACTCCTTTAGGATGTTTAATCGATCTATCTGCCATCTGAAGGGTCATTTCAGTCTTTGTAAGCTTCCCTATTCCTAGTTTCCTATAATTCTCATAAGACATGAGATTTATACTTGCTTCGAGATCACATAGTACCTTTTTAAATCAGAAATCCTCCAATCTCAAATGGGATGGTAAAACTACCAGGATCCTTAAGTTTAGGTGGTAACTTATGTTGTAATATTGCCGAGCATTCTTCATTAAGGCATATATTCTCATATTCTTCCAACCGTTTTTTATTTGATAGGATATCTTTAAGAAACTTTCCATAGGTAGGCATGTTGATTGAAGCTTCTATAACAGGGATATTCACATGAAGATGACGAAAGGTATCAAGGAAACGAGCATACTTCTTATCGGTTTTTATCTTTTTAATTTGATCCTTTGGTGGGTAGGGTAAAGATTCTAGATCTATAACCTTCGGCTCTGAAGTTATATTCTCCTTTCCTTTTTCCTTGAATCCTTGAGCATTACTTGGTCGCCATGTTTCACGATCTTGAGATTTTTTCTTTGAAACATCCCCTGTATCATTTTTTTCTTGCTCAGGTGTTTGCAAGACTTCATTTCCTCCATCCTTGTTTTCATTATTGCTTTCTCTAACATGTTCTCTAAATAAGGTTCTCAGGTCACTGTCCCTTGGATTTTTCAATATTCTAGGAACTTTGACCCATTCCTCATCCTCACTTTCAGGTTCAATATATCTGTCTCGTCTTAAGAAATCTTCAATGATGTTTTCTTCCTCATCAGTGAATTCAAGTTCATCTTTATTTTCCTCAAATTTACTATCTAAATCATTCTCTACTTCATTATTTCCGAAGTTTTCTACTCCATTACTTCCACAGAGTTTTCTACTTCTGGTAATAACAGCATTTACCTCTCTCGGGTTTCTTTCAGTATTACTTGGCAATCCTCCTGGGGGTCTACTGTTTTTACGTTCTCCTTCTCTGCTCAAGTGATCTTCCATATTTCTTACTGATGCTTCTATAGTTCTCATTCTGGTATCATGTCCACTCATGGATGTTTTTAACGTACTCATATCCTTAGTGACTGTACCTATAGAAGTCATCATGGTATCCATATTTTGAGCTTGAGTAGACATCACACCCATCATATTCTCCATTATTTTCTCCCATTTATCAACTCCTTCTGTAGGATGAGTTGAACTTTGGGTTACTGGTATACTTTGAGTGGTGTGTTGTGGATATGATCTAGGTAATGATTGTCGATTCTGATTTGATGTATCTCCTTGATAACATTGATTATTATATGAATTCTTATACTGAACTGGATATGGTGGTTGTCCTTGCTTACTAGGGGTTTCAGACCAACGAAAAGTAGGGTGATCTCTTCTAATAGCATTAAACGAGTTTGAATACGCGTTATTCAAATTCCTATGTTGTTGTAAAAAACTCACCTCTTCCCTTGAATAACCTTCTGGTTCCTCTATCCCTAATGACACATTATCATGATTTGAGTAGTCATTTGTTATATTATTTTCCGAGTTTATATTTTTACTCGCTTGTAAGCCGTCAAATTTCCTACTCAAATTCTCCAAGTGTGCTAGGACTTCTGTATTCGATGTACATTCTCCTGCAAATGCTACTTTTCTAGTGCTAGAACCGGTTTCCCACATTCGGTTATTTTTGGAAATCATTTCAATAGCATCGTAAACTACTTGTGCTTCACTCATCATTAAAGAACCACCACATGCATGATCAACATCTGCACGTGAATCTTTTCTTAATTTACGACAGAAAAGTTGGATTTGCATATCTAAGGAATAACCATGATCGGGACAAGCTCTTAATAGCTTTTTAAATCTTTCCCAAGCATTCACAAGCGTTTCTTCAGATCCTTGTCTAAAGTTAGCGACTTCGACCTTTAATTCCAAATTTCTACCAGGAGTAAAATACTGTTTTAAGAACTCGGTTTGAATATCCTCCCAACTCTTCAATGAATGATGTGGGAGTAACATAAACCAATCTCGTGCTCTTCCTTTTAAAGAAAAAGGAAACATTGACATCCTCGTTAATTCACGATGAGCACCTTGACTTTTGGCTGTATTACACAATTCTTCAAAAAGATAGAGGTGATGATGTGGATCTTCATCATCCTCTCTTAGAAATTGGGCTCATGTGTCAATTAAACCAAAAAGATGAGATTTTATTTCAAAATTATTTGCTCCTTCATTTGGTAAACGAATTGGATTATTAGTCAGAATGCCCAGCATTACAACGATACTACGTTAACTACTTTATTTTTGGCAGAATGCCTACTACGTATTTACAAGATTTAGACTAAGGAAATATATATATATATATATATATAGATTATATATATATATTGGTACACCCCAAAATGGCTAGCATTGGAGAGGTATTTATAGGCAATTTTCACTGGGCCGGTTCGAACCTGGACTGGGCCGGTTGGAACCGGAATTCTTCAGGTTCGAACCTGAATAACTGATTTTATCTTCTTCTGACAGCCCATGTGATAATCATCATTATTTTTCATCATTTCATAATCCGGTTCGAACCTGGATTGGACCGGTTCGAACCGGCTCATCAAAACATCCGGTTTGAGCTGTGATTTTTTCATCTTTCTGATCCGATTCTTTCACTGTGTATCATATTCTCCATCATATTATTCCTGCACAAGTAAAAAGAAACGAACCACAGGTAAATCTGATAACAAAAACTACCATTTATATTAGATTTTTACCGATTTATATTTATTTATAACGATTTATATTTTATAAGTTTTAGTTATATTTTTAAGAGATTTAAATAAAAACTATTGATAATACGTTATAAAATATCGTAATTTTTATCATATTTTTGTTATACATCAGTGATCCAAGCCACTTGACCTCCTAGATATGCTACCTTAGAAAAACCCGAAGTTTTTCTAAAACTCAAACCCAAGCACTGTTAGGAAATCACTAGTTTAACGCAGCGGAATTTAAAATTTGAATTCCTTTTAACTAGATCGTTCTTCGTTTATTGCAATAAACACGTTAAGTAGTTTGACGGTTATACCTTGATGATCTATAAGATCGTTGCTTTGACCGCCAACGGAGAGTAGTTCAGTGCGCAAGCCGTCCACGTGTCCGGCCTCTATCGCTAATCCACACGAACCCCTTTCCGGAATCCTCCTTGGATTGCTATTGGAAAACTCCGGTTGCTAGACCGGCCCTTTTCCTCCCTCACAAACTCACTATTGTTGGAATAGTGTCCTAAACCCAATCGGGTTGGACCGGATCCGACCGGGTCGGATCATTTCTACTATTTCTTTATGTTTATACATATATAAAATGGCTTTTATGTTGTCATATATATGTTCTTTTAAAGAACCAATTATGAATTGTTATATGATAACGCCCTTAGTATTAAATCGTGATGATAGAGAAACCATGATAGGCGATTATGGTTGATGAGATCTCTAATCACTTTAATAAGTTTGATACTTAAATGTCTCTAGTGATGTACTATTAAACAGGCATTGATAGTATAAACAGACTAGCACGTATTACAGACGCCTTCTGCGTCTTTAAGGGCGGTGGATAGATCTCGCTCTATCGAAGTGTAGAGACACTTGACCGTGCGTGGACGTGTATTGTAGAGAATGCGTGCGTTAGGGATCGACCCACTTACACGTATAAGTGTCACACTATGTGGCGGTTGTGTAATTATCCTTAGGACCGAGTCTTCATGGCATCACGGTGTGGATTGTCATGCTTTGACACTATTGAGGTTTCCACAGCCACGGGGCGATCATGCGGTAGTGATTGGGTATGATATTGAAGCATGCGGAGTATACATGATTGGTCGTCCGGGAATCGCGTATCCTATGATTGGGATCGAATATCCGAAATGGCCTTCTTATAAGGAATGTCTTACTCTCGTGAATCTTTGCAAAGTGGGAGTAAATGTGTTACTTCGAGAGAGCATGATATCCAGGATTATAAGATACGGTCGTTGATGTTTTGACACTCGACTAACGACCGTATGGATATTATTACAAATGATAGGATTGTAAGTTACACGTAAATCGCTTTCACATGAAAGGTAGTAGTCATTGCATTTGACTCTTCCGATGATCGGGGTCACGGTGTGTTGCTGACGCTATCCCGTGATCGTTAGGCATGGCGGCGTTTTTAGTAATTTGCACTTTGTGTCTACGGCCAACATATTCGGAAGCCTATCGGGTCACACACATAAGAACATCTAGCCGGATTAAAATGTGGTTATAGATGATAACCAAATAAGGAAAAGTTTATCTCGAGACTATAAAGGTTATAGTGGTAAATTAATATGGTGGTATTTATTTATTATGAATAAATAAAATACAAGATATTAATTATATTAATTAAAGAATATTCCGGAGGCCAATTAATGGCTAAAGGCGCAGACATATTATTGTGTATAAGATACACTTGGATTACAAGCAATTTAATTAATGGTATTACCTATTATTGATATTAGATATTAATAAAATAAAATAATATTTATATATATATATATTCACACATGCGTGTGTGGTGTG
Source organism: Gentiana macrophylla (assembly GCA_026214975.1). NCBI lineage: Eukaryota > Viridiplantae > Streptophyta > Magnoliopsida > Gentianales > Gentianaceae > Gentiana > Gentiana macrophylla. Next base: position 85,654 of record JAOBSW010000773.1, on the reverse strand, counting down.
CATATGTGATGCATGCGCACTAGTGTAGTATGGATATATAATATGTATAGATTTATTTGTGTAAAATATATATGTGATATATGTAAATGTGTAAATTGATTTATGGTAATAAAATAAAGATAATCAATATTAGATATTGACAATATCTTGGAAATATTCAATATGAGATATTGACAATATCCTAGATTTATTTGATATGAGATATTATAATAAATGAGATAAATCAATCAATTATATTTTCCTTATTTTATTGGGAAAAGGTTTTCTTCTTTTCCACTCTATTGGAGGCGCCACCTTCTACTATAAATAAGAGGTGGGTGTCAAGCTCTTTTATCTGACACAATTCCAAGAACTAATAGTTTTGTGTAAAATAGAGAGAGCATCCTATGTAGAGTTGGAGAGAGGGGAAAGGCCCGGTCTAGCAACCGGAGTTTTCCAATAGCAATCCATGATGGGATTCCGGCGAGCCGTTCGTGTGGACTAGCGGTAGAGGCCGAACACTTGGGCGGCTCTATGCGTAACTACTCTCCTTAGACGGTCAAAGCGTCGATCTTATAGATCAACCAAGGTAACCACCGTCTACTACTTGTTTGTTTATTGCTTAAACGAAGTCGATCTTGGGTCGATAGAAATAAATTTTTGAATTCATTGCGTTCTGCGTAGATTTCCTAACAAGTGGTATCGAGAGCTTTGAGCTTAAGCAATAAGCATGTTAATTTGCGTAGTTAATTTTATCGTTTAAATCACGTAATTAAAAGATGAAAGATTTTTGATTTGCAAAAATTGATACATGAAAAGAAAAAAAAAAAAAAGGGTCGGGTGGTGCTCGGCCGATCAAGCGGCGGCACCACCACCGGCGGCGGGGCGGCGGCGGCGGCGGCAGAGGCAACTCGCTTGCGGCGATCGTTGACCGGTCAATCTTTGGCGGATCTCCAAATTTTTGTTTTGTGTATTTTGTGATTCAATATGGTTCATAGTTGTGATTAAAATCTCCTTTGTTTAGTTGTGTCATGCATTAACCAATTGGTTCAAATAGTTTGGCATCGATGCCACACGTGGCATTAAAATAAAATGGCCTTTCCAAACTTTGTTTGGAATAGCTGCGCCCTTTCCAAATATTTGATTTAAAGGAAAAGCTTGGCTTGCGCCACTTCCAAAATTTTGATTTTGGAAAGTGGCTGCGCCTAAACTAAAATTATTTAGCCTTTCCAAATATTTGATTTGGAATAGGCCAGCTCTTTCCAAATATTTGATTTGTAAAGGCTTGAGCTTGCAGCCACTTCCAAAATTTTGATTTTGGAAAGTGCTGCGCTAAGCCAAAATTTAGTTTAGAAAATAAAAGCATCCCTTTTGATTACAAATCAAAAGGAAAGAAACAAAAGAGAGATAATTTTAATTTTGATTTATTTTGAAATAGTTCTAATTAATTAAAATTAAAATTAAAATCGTTTAAAATTAATCGTTAATTTTATTTCGATTAAATCATTTAATTAATTAAATGTTAATTAGTTAATTGATTGGATAAAATTATTTAATAGATTAAATGTTAATTGATTAATTAAGACGCAAGTAGTTAAATTTTAATTTTATCTTTTTCATAAGATTTTATTGTATGGATTAGATATAGTAGATATAATATGATTATATGGACCTCGATTGATCATGGACTCAATCCGATAGGATAGATGTGAATGATTTAATTTTTCTGTTGGTTTAAAATTGTCCTAGGCCGTTATGAAGAACGTGACCTAGTTTATTTTCTCGCATTCATCCCATTCCCATTAGCTCCCCGCAATGTGGCGGGTGTATTTATTTTATTCGATAGAATTAAATGTAACAAGAATGGAGCGGAAGATGGAGACCAAAGAAAGACGAAAAATAAAGATCCCATTGGAGAATGGAGCATTAAAGATCCTATTGGCGGTTGCAAATACCCTTAGATTGTGACCCGCGGTTTCGTCGATTTGTATTCGAAACCGCACCTAGGAAAAAGTCCATGATCATACCGGTTACTTTACGCATTTATTTATTTTGTGCGTGTATTTATTTTATATGATACGATAGATGCATGACTAGTACGATCTAGATAAATGTGTAGGATGTATGTTTATAGAGATAGACATATTTATGATGAGACCATGATTAAAAATTAATTAAGTGAATTAATTTACATAAATACTTCCACCTCAAAAGAATCAAGTTGAAATTGCCTCCCATATTATAATGACGGTGAAGAGCCCTTGTTCGGATCCAACTCATCGACCAAAGCAGGGGTTGACCTACCTCGGGTATATCGTCATTATCGAGATATGATCGTATGAGATCTCACGAATATTGGGGTTATGACTTGACTAAGAATTCTCTCGCCACCAAATGAAAGCGGGGTTGTTTGGATTTTAGAGGCAAGGGTTTGACTACTTCATAAGATGAAAATTGTCAAAGAGTTGACTAGTCAAACAACAACAAGAGTCGTATAAGATACGATTGACAAAGGGATGTTGTCTACCTATTATGCTATTTTCGCCCACCACCAAAGCGGGGTCGGGGTAGTTTAGTGGGATCTTGTCCACTAAAGAAATTAATAATTCTTGAAAGTCAATTGGAAGTAGTTGACTAGTGGGAGCAAAATCATAAACCAAAAGACCATTTTTGATTTTGCGTGTATAAACAACAACACTCATTTATTTTCATTTTTATGTTGTAGTTTTAGCAGACTTTATATTTATGTTTTATTCTCGATTAGTAAAACCAAATTACGACTGTTACCTTTTGAGAAACGTTCTCAAATATGGTTAAGTAATTTTAATCCTTTTAAAATAAGCAATGACACGAGAGATCCCGTTATGGTAGTTAGAGACAAGGAGGCTACATATTTGATGGAGTACTCCAAGGCTTTAATTATTAATGAAAGCGGAAGCTCATGATATGATTAAATCATTTGAAATTAGTTTCAACGAATTAGTCATATATTGGATACGATCCAGGATGATCATTCAGTCATACGATGACAATTAATTCAAACGTTGGATAAGAATGACCACGTCTAATTTTGGAAAGGTTGTTTTCAAAATTGTAAGATTTAAGTATCGACTTAATTCTACCATTGCTTAAAGGTTAATTAAATAGTTAATGTTTTAAATACGATTTAAAAGGCTAAATAAACTATTTAATAAATTTTAGATTTTCTTTATGAAAGAAATCAAAGACATAGCTCTTGTGATCTTTCTTAAGTCTTATGAAGACTACACCAAGAAATATTTACAAGTGCTTGAAGGATTAAAAAGGAAATTTAGGGCATGTGCTTAAATAGAGAACTTATTGAAGTTTCTATTATAGGCAAGTGAGTTGAGATAAATCTATCTAAGTTCAAGTCAACTCTTAGATATATGATATCTTATGGGTGTGATTAAATTAGAAAGATTATATACAGATATGGAAAGGTGAAGCAAACGTTGTAACACTTACCACATTCTGGATCTAGTAAACTGATAAGGGAACTAAATAAATGTTATTATGTTCCGGTTCTTATGAAGGACACAAGTTCAGTTATTTGTTAGGATTTAGTAGACACATTCAATTGTAAAGAATAAATGTTATTCTGATAAAGTTGGAAGGTCACTGAACCTAACATATTAGACTGTTGTCACTATATAGTTGATATATGTGATGAGATCTCAACTAAATATTTGTATGGTTATTATCCTTGATTTGTGGTTACTCTAGACATAGTCTCTCTGGAAGGGAAGCGTGTAATTAAACGTCATTCTGATGATGTTGAACCATATGATTATGAATCATATAGGTAATACGTATCTTATCTAAAGATGACTAAAATACCCTTTTATGAAAAGGTTATAAAATCTAGAAAATTTGTCTAAAGCCTAAACATACCGATGTTTGTTGGCTTGTGACAATTAATGCTACAAATAATTGTTTGTTAATCAGATGACTATTTTTAGAAATAGTTCTAGTGTACTCAATGAAGTGCATAATTCGTAAATCCCAAAAGTTCGAGCTAGTACGAATATGAGATTGATGAGCTACTTAGGAATTAATCTTCAATTGGATTGAAGTAATTAATACCGAAGGGTGTTTCGTAAGTCGTCTGCGAAAGGAATAAGATTCTCCTTCAAGGATACCATATTTGGGATACACAATTGGATTGTGTTCCCAAATGGAAACAACACTTTATATGATAAAGGTGTGATGCAGCCATGCGAAGTATCCTTACCCGCTTTTGGGATAGTGCCTTATACTTAACCGAGTTCCAAAGAATAAAGGTTGAATAAATTCCATATTAGATATGGAAGAGGATAATGTCAAATCTGTCTTAACCGATGATTTGAAGTTGTCATAGGCAAAGTCAGAAAGGCTTGGAGCCTAGTACGACTTATGCAACTTTGTGGAATGTCTTAGCTAGCATGCTAGATATTATTTACTCGTCCGCGGAGCAAAAGGTGTTTGTCTCCAAACATGCTGTCTTCTTGAGGAAGTGTTTCTTCCGAAAGAAACAGTAGGAGTGAATCAGATCTCAAAAGAGTTTGAGAACCACAAAGATATATTCGACCAATGGAACGTGAGCAGATGCCACATAGCAATGAGGTGTACATAACTGCTCAGTGCACACAAAAGTTCTGTAAGTCTGTGGATAACCTCAAGCCTGAAAAGGCTGTTGGTATGTTCATCTTGAAGAATGAATATCTCACGACTTATGAAAGAATATTTGAGAGGCAAGATTGAGAGATATGGCCAGGAGCCATAAAATCTGAATTAGATTCCATTAGTGACAACCAGGTTGTGAACCTAGTCTGTCTTACCTAAAGGGAATGTCCCTGAAAGGCTGACATGGATAGTAATATGATTACCATAAGGCTATAGTGACGGCTGGAGGGCATGAGGTGTAAACCTTGTAATTGTCTTTATGCTGGCGGCTGTGCTCGGTTCTATTCAGACTATGCTTGTTGTAACTTCGTATCATGACCATATGATAGTGTTGAAGCCGTTGGGCATATAGCTCAATGTTCATAGACGTAAACATGATATGTAAGCTCGTGAGATCCATTTATGGACTCAAACAAGTTTCTCTAGACAATTTCTTTGTTTGATAATCAAAGGCGTTTGATTTAGTCAAAAGAAGGATATGCCCAATGTGCAAGATGGATAGTGGGAGTGTGTTACGATTTTTGAGTAAGGTATTAGATATCTCTCTCGAGAGTCATCCCCCCATGTCACAGTCAATTAATGTTTGGTAGTTCAAGATCTTTATGAAAGCACTTGGATTAGCAGCTCTTATTTTAGAAATAAGAATCTATAGCGATAGATTTAATCATTTGTTAGATTATAGTTTACCTATATAGATGTGATGCTAAAAGAAGTTTAGCATAGATCGTGAGATTCTGTCTATGTTAGATGATGGTCCTAAAGATAAGGTGAAAGATGATGCTTATGGAAGGTTTCTTCGCTCGCGATAGAACCATCTTATAGTAATGCCGGATGTTCATAGTCCATGAATAGTCATGAGCAAGTATGAAAGTAAATCTGTGAATGTCGAGAATATCCTTAAACAAGTTAAGGAAGAATTCTGGTTTATCGAAACTTTGAATTAAATAAACGTAGATATACGAGACGTATATCCCGAGTCTTATGAAGGCGAGTGGGAGCTATGATCTCAGGTTTGCAAATCACTTTGATTAAGTGATACAGTTGAGTCGGAAATGTTCTAGCGTATGGGTCATCAGTAAATTCTACAACTTAGCCAAAACACAAGAGTGCCTTAGAGGCTAGCGGAGCAAAGACACGGATCTAGAAGGTTCATTCCTGAACCTTGTACGGTTCTTCCACCTTTCTATATAGCTGATATAGTAAGTGGATTTATTGCTTGAAGCAAGGACCAGGGTCTCGCCAGAGATTCGTGTGTGTGTTGAGGCGGTTCCTTTGACTTGGTCATTTGGAACGTGATATGAAGATAGTCCGAGTCCCCACGGATAGCGATTCGCTTATGGCTGAAATGGTTAAGCAGTATTGCATGAGATTCTTGTGTTTCAACTTGGTCTTTGTGTGTACGAGTGATTGGTTTTAGGCCAAGTGGGAGATTGTTGGAATAGTGTCCTAAACCCAATCGGTTGGACCGGATCCGACCGGGTCGGATCATTTCTACTATTTCTTTATGTTTATACATATATAAAATGGCTTTTATGTTGTCATATATATGTTCTTTTAAAGAACCAATTATGAATTGTTATATGATAACGCCCTTAGTATTAAATCGTGATAGAGAAACCATGATAGGCGATTATGGTTGATGAGATCTCTAATCACTTTAATAAGTTTGATACTTAAATGTCTCTAAGGTGATGTACTATTAAACAGGGCATTGATAGTATAAACAGACTAGCACGTATTGCATGTCTTACTGCCTTTAAGGCGATATAGATCTCGCTCATCGAAGTGTAGAGACACTTGGATCGTGCGTGGGCGTGTATTAGAGAATGCGTCGTTAGGTCGACCCCACTTACACGGATAAGTGTCACACTATGTGGCGGTTGTGTAATTATCCTTAGGACCGAGTCTTCATGGCATCACGGTGTGGATTGTCATGCTTTGACACTATTGAGGTTTCCCAGCCACGGGGCGATCATGCGGTAGTGATTGGGTATGATATTGAAGCATGCGGAGTATACATGATTGGTCGTCCGGGAATCGCGTATCCTATGATTGGGATCGAATATCCGAAATGGCCTTCTTATAAGGAATGTCTTACTCTCGTGAATCTTTGCAAAGTGGGAGTAAATGTGTTACTTCGAGAGAGCATAATATCCAGATTATAAGATACGGTCGTTGATGTTTTGACACTCGACTAACGACCGTATGGATATTATTACAATGATAGGATTGTAAGTTACACGGTAATCGCTTTTTCACATGAAAGGTAGTAGTCATTGCATTTGACTCTTCCGATGATTGGGGTCACGGTGTGTTGCTGTGACGCCATCCCGTGATCGTTAGGCATGAAGGCGTTTTAAGTAATTTGCACTTTGTGTCTACGGCCAACATATTCGGAAGCCTATCGGGTCACACACATAAGAACATCTAGCCGGATTAAAATGTGGTTATAGATGATAACCAAATAAGGAAAAGTTTATCTCGAGACTATAAAGGTTATAGTGGTAAATTAATATGGTGGTATTTATTTATTATGAATAAATAAAATACAAGATATTAATTATATTAATTAAAGAATATTCCGGAGGCCAATTAATGGCTAAAGGGGCGCACATATTATTGTGTATAAGATACACTTGGATTGTGCAATTTAATTAATGGTATTACCTATTATTGATATTAGATATTAATAAAATAAAATAATATTTATATATATATATTCACACATGCGTGTGTGTGGTGTGCATATGTGATGCATGCGCACTAGTGTAGTATGGATATATAATATGTATAGATTTATTTGTGTAAAATATATATGTGATATATATACATGTGTAAATTGATTTATGGTAATAAAATAAAGATAGTCAATATTAGATATTGACAATATCTTGGAAATATTCAATATGAGATATTGACAATATCCTAGATTTATTTGATATGAGATATTATAATAAATGAGATAAATCAATCAATTATATTTTCCTTATTTTATTGGGAAAATGTTTTCTTCTTTTCCACTTTATTGGGCGCCACCTTCTACTATAAATAAGAGGTGGGTGTCAAGCTCTTTTATATTAACACAATTCCAAGAACTAATAGTTCTTGTGTAAAATAGAGAGCATCCTATGTAGAGTTGGAGAGAGGGAAAAAGGCCGGTCTAGCAACCGGAGTTTTCCAATAGCAATCCATGATGGGATTCCGCGAGCCGCTTCGTGTGGACTAGCGGTAGAGGCCGAACACTTAGCGGCTCTATGCAGAACTACTCTCCTAGACGGTCAAAGCGTCGATCTTATAGATCAACCAAGGTAACCACCGCCTACTACTTGTTTGTTTATTGCTTAAACGAAGTCGATCTTGGGTCGATAGGAAATAAATTTTTGAATTCATTGCGTTCCTCGCAGATTTCCTAACAACTATGGGTTACTCTCTATTTTACACAAGAACTATGAGCCCTTGCAATTGTGATGTACAAAAGAGCTTGACACTCACCTCTTATTTATAGGTGAAAGTGGCGCCCCATGTGTGTGTAAGAGAAGAAAACTTTTTCCCAATAAAATAAGAAAAATCAACTAGATTGATTTATCTCTTTTATTATAATTAATCTTGTCAATATCTTATATTGAATATAATTATCTTATTACCTTAAATCTATTTTTCCAAAATCAATTAATATCTTATATTAATATTATGGTAATCTTATTAATTAAAGTGCACAATCCAAATGTATCCAATATACTTCAAAAGTGGTGCCCCTACAGTCAATAATTTGACTTTCGGAATATTCTTTAATTAATATAATTTGTATATAATTAATATCTTGTATTTTATTTATTCATAATAAATAAATACCACAATATTAATTTACCACTATAACCTTTATAGTCTAGAGATAAACTTTCCTTATTTGGTTATCAACTATAACCGCATTTTAATCCGACTCGATGTTCATATGTGTGTGACCATATGCTTCCGAATATGTTGGCCGTAGACACAAAGTACAATTTACTAAAATGACGATCATGAGATAGCGTCTAGCAACACACCGTGACCCCCAATCATCGGAAGAGTCAAAAGCAATGACTATTACCTTTTATGTGCGCGCTTCGTAGTAACTTACAATCTTATCGCTATAACAATATCCATACGATCGTTCCTCGAGTGTCAGTACATTAACGATCGTATCTTATAATCTGGATATCAAGCTCTCTCGGGATAACACATTTATTCCCACTTTGCAAAGATTCTCGAGAGCTAGACATTCCTTATAAGAAGGCCATTTCGGATATTCAATCCCAATCATAGGATACGCGATTCCCGGACGACCAATCATGTATACTCCGCATGCTTCAATATCATACCCAATCACCACCGCATGATCGCCCCGAGGTTAGGAGAAATCTCAACAGTGTCAAAGCATGACAATCCACACCGTGATGCCACGAAGACTCCGGTCATAAGGATAATTACACAACCGCCACATAGTGTGACACTTGATGTAAGTGGGTCAGTCTAACATACGCATTCTCTAATACACGTCCACGTACAGTCCAAGTATCTCCACACTTCGATAGACGTGATCTATCCCTATACGTGTTAGTCTGATTATACTATCAATGTCCCATTTGATAATACAAAAGACTAGAGACATTTAAGCACCAAACATGTTATAGTGATTAGAGATCTCATCAACCATAATCACTATCATGGTTTCTCTATCACAGTTTGATACTAGGGACGTTACTATATATATATATGATAAATAATATGAAGATAAACAATATATAATAACATAAGTGATTTTATTAATCATAATAAACTTATTACATGAACTAAATAGACTGTAAATGACCCGACCCGGTCGGATCCGGTCCAACCCGATTGGGTTTAGGACACCTTTCCAACAAGTACTTTGGCCGAAAATTCTAAGCCCAATACTTCTCAAGCATTTCGAAATTATGTGTTGTGTTTAAGGCTTGAGAGAACTCTCTTTATATATGAAAGTAATCATTGTCCTCCAAGAATTTAATAATTAAATGATAATTATTAAATTAATCCTTAATTTAAATAAAAGATAAACATAATATATATCCCAAACAAATTAGGATAAATAAATTATTATCCAATATTTCATGATTTATCACTTAGCAAATAAATTATCAAATCATATATCAAATAACTATCCAATTTCCCAATAATTAAATAATACTTTACAAAATGCGCCAACCTAATTGGGAAATAGGCTACACGCATTTTAACACAAATTGGGCACAAAAAATTTCTTTTCTATGTATTTAATTATTTAGTCCAACTTAACAATTAATCCACATATCTATTAAACAGTCCAATCCAACTATTTAATATTAATTGAGGTGAAACGACGAGAAAACGTATATGCTATATTAGGATCCACGTTGGGGACCATGGACCCATATTCAGTAGTTATAATAAATTGAATAAAATTAATCGTCAAACCGAACAATTATATCCAACCTATTAATTCCGGGATTATACCACCATAAACCCGAAACTGAACTCTGTTGAATATGGATATAAACTTACACTCAACTTTGAGTCGATAAACATCCACTGATATAATCATTACATACGGATAAATCCTCCATAAACTGTTCGTTACGATTCGGGATATTTCCGTAAACCTTTCTCGAAACTTCTTATCCTTATTTACCATTAACCCCTAGTGACAAAATAGTTCATAACTTAATATAATATGAACTGCGCGCATCGTTCTGTTTCTTGTTAGGAAATCAACGCGGGAACGCAGCAGAATTCAAAAATTTGATTTCCTTTTGCCCAAGATCGACTTCGTTTAAGCAACAAACAAATAAGTAATAAGACGGTTGTACCTCAATGATATAAAAGATCGACGCTTTGACCGCCTACGAGAGTAGTTCAAAGATGGAGCCGCCCAAGTGTTCGACCTCTCTACCGCCACCACACGAATGTACCGCCGAATCCCACCATGGATTGCTATTGGAAAACTCCGGTTGCTAGACCGGACTTTTTCCTCCCTCACAAACTCACTATGGGAAGCCCCCCTCTTTCTTACACAAGAACTATGAGTTCTTGCAATTTTTCACAAGAACAATTGCTCTTGGAAGAATGGTGTACAAAAGAGCTTGACAACCCCTCTTATTTATACTAGTAGGGGCGTGTACATTGAGGGTTGAGTGTAGGAGAAGAAAACCTTTTTTCCAATAAAAATAAGAACGATTAATTAATGTGATTTATCTCTCTTTCCATAATTTATTTTTCCAATATCTTATATTGAATATAAATTATGTTATTACCATAAATCTATTTTTTTTCTCAAAAATCAATTAATATCACATATTAATATTATGGTAGATTTATTAATTAAATTGCAAAAATCCAAGTGTGTCATACACACAATCAAGATGGCGCCCCAACCTTCCAAAAATTGACTTATGGAAAAATTGTTTAATTAATATAATTTGTATATAATTAATATCTTGTATTTTATTTATTCATAATAAATAAATACCACCATATTAATTTACCACTATAACCCTTATAGTCTCGAGATAAACTTTCCTTATTTTGGTTATCATCTATAACCACATTTTAATCCGGCACGATGTTCAGATGTGTGTGACCCGATAGGCTTCCGAATATGTTGGCCGTAGACACAAAGTGCAAATTACGAAAATGCCCTTCATGCCTAACGATCACGGGATAGCGTCTAGCAACACACCGTGACCCCCAATCATCGGAAGAGTCAAATGCAATGACTACTACCTTTCATGTGAAACAGTTATCGTGTAACTTACAATCCTATCGCTGTAATAATATCCATACGGTCGTACATCGAGTGTCAAACATTAACAACCGTATCTTATAATCTGGATATCAATCTCTCTCGAAGTAACATGTTTACTCCTACTTTGCAAAGATTCACGAGAACAAGACATTCATTATAAGAAGGCCCTTTCGGATATTTACCCCTACTGATAGGGTACGCGATTCCCAGACGACCAATCATGTATACTCCGCATGCTTCAGTATCACACCCAATCACTACCGCATGATCGCCCCATGGCTAAGGGAAACCTCAATAGTGTCAAAGCATGACAATCCACACCGTGATGCCATGAAGACTCCGGTCTTAAGGATAATTACACAACCGCCACATAGTGTGACACTTATTTGTGTAAGTGAGTCGATCCTAACGTCTGCGATACTCTAATACACGCCCACATACACCCAAGTGTCTCTACACTTCGATAGACGAGATCTACCCCCGCCTCTTAAAGATGTAGACATCTAATACGTGCTAGTCCTGCTTATACTATCAATGCTCGCTTGATAGTACGCTGCCTGTAGACATTTAAGTATCAAACTTATTAAAGTGATTAGAGATCTCATCAACCATAATCACCTATCATGGTTTCTCTATCACAGTTTAATACTAAGGACGTTATCATATAACAATTCATAATTGGTTCTATGAAAGAACATATATATGACAACATAAAAGCCATTATATATGTACAAACATAAAGAAATAGTACAAATGATCCGACCCGGTCGGATCCGGTCCAACCCGATTGGGTTTAGGACACTATTTCGACAATCTCCCACTTGGCCTAAAACCAATCACTCGCACACATAAGACCAAGTTGAAACACAAGAATCTCATGCAATACTCGCAACCAGCCTTAGCCATGAACGGATCGCTATCCGCGGGGACTCAGACTATCTTCATATCATGTTCCAATTGAACAAGTCAAAGGAACTGCCTCCACACACACGAATCTCTGACGAGACCCTGGTCCTTGCTCCAAGAAATGAATCCACTTACTATATCAACTATATAGAAAAGATGGAAGAACCACACAAGGTTCATGAATGAACCTCCTAGATCCATGTTTTGCTCCCGCTGCGCCTCCAAGGCACTACTGTGTTTTGGCCTAATTGTAGAATTTACAGTGGCCCATAATCTAGAACATTTCTAGATCACTGTATCACTTAATCAAAGTGACTGTAAACCCAGACTGTAGCTCCCACTCGCCTTCATAAGACTTAGGATATATGTCTGTATATCTACGTTTATCTGATTCCAAGTTTCAATAAACTAGGAACCTTTCCTTAACTTGTTTAAGGATATTCTCGACATCTGCTAGAATTACTTTCATACTTGCTCCTGACTCTTCATGGAGTGTGAACCTCTAGCACAATGTGGAAATATTACATATCAAATATTATGTAATATTATTTATTTCGTGTATAAATTATGAGTACACTTTATTTGTAAAATGACATATTAATTGTGGTACATAGAAACAATTAATATGTCAAACTCTAGTTACTTTATGTCATAGACATAGCCATTAATTTTACTTTTGCTTTTGCCGCCCATATATCATAGTAATGTGGCCGCTCTAGCTAGTTTGTTTATCTCCACACAATTGTATCTATTTATACTCTTTCTTCTCAATGAATAAACTAAGTTGAAGTTTACTCTAGTGTTATCACTTTCTCAAACTCTCTTCATGGTATCAGAGCCTTACTGAGTTCTAAATCCGCTGCAAACTCAGTTTTATTCCAGAAAATGTCTACATTATCTGATGTTTCATCTTTATCAGTAGACTCCCAGCTACCTCAGCAGACTGGAGCTACTGAATCCTCCTCTTATACAAATCACAGACTTGATGGTAATAATTATATGTTATGGTCAAGATCTATGGAGATGTACATTTCCGGACAAGGTAAAATGGGATACTTGTCTGGCTCAAAAGTTGCCCCAGCTGAAGATGATCCCGGGTTTGAAGCATGGGACACAGCAAACAATCAAGTCATGACCATTCTCACAAGATCAATGACAAAGGAAATCAGTGAGAACTTTATGATGTATGATACAGCCAAAGAAATCTGGGATAATGCCAGAGATATCTACTCCAAGAAATATAATACATCAGAGGTCTATGAGCTTGAAGCTCAAATTCAAAACTGCAGACAAGGAGATATGTCTGTGACTCAATATTTCAACCAACTATCTAAGGCATGGCAACACCTAGATATGTTGGAAACTCACTCCTGGAATGATGTCAAGGATGCTGCTCTTTATAAAGACATCATAGAAAAGAAGAGAGTATTCAAGTTCCTCACTGGACTGAATCCTACTCTTGATGATGTTAGAGGTAGAATTATGGCTACTAAACCTCTCCCAAATCTCAAATCCATGTTTGCTGAGGTCAAACATGAGGAAAGCAGGAGGAAAGTGATGCTGCTGAACTCCTCTGCTAACAACCCTACTGAGAGTGCCACCCTGCTGACTGTCAGGAAGCCTGCTGAGGTTACTGAGACTTACAGAAAGCCTGCAGATAAAACTGGGAAGTTGTTCTGTGACCACTGCAAACGTACAAATCACACCAAGGACACTTGCTGGAAACTACATGGCAAGCCTAACTACTCCAAAACCTCAAGACCTGCCAAGGAAAGTCAGGGTAGACACATAAGTGAGGAAGAAGATGACAACAGGTTGAATGCACAGCTTGCTGCATTCAAAGCCTTCCTGACTCAACAAAAGGAAGGTAGTCACTCTACTGACATAGCCTCTCATGCCAGTACAGGTAAATTCTACTCATCTATTAGTAATGAAACCTGGATTGTTGATTCTGGGGCCTCATCCCATATGACTGGTAATAAAAATCTCATTACCCAATATATGCCATGCAACCAAATTCACAGAATTAAGACTGCTGATGGTTCTGTTTCTTATGCAAAAGGTGTTGGGAAGGTTAAACTTACTAATCAGATATATCTACAGAATGTCTTGTTTGTTCCAAAGTTAGATCAGAATCTTATCTCTCACAAGAAACTCACTAAAGATCCGAATTGGACCGTTGTTTTTAATAAGAATCAAGCACATTCCAGATCTTTCTTTACAGAAGTGATTGGGCAAGCTAAACCCTCGCCAGATCAAGCTTGTGATCAACCTCGCTTAAGACATGAAGATCAAGATGTAATCGCCTCAAAGCAACTGTGCACTCAAAATCTAGATAATATCATGTTATGGCATTATAGACTAGGACATCCAAGTTTTGGTTATTTAAAGTCTTTAATCCCTGAACTGTTTAAAGGATGTAATCTTAATGACCTTCAATGTGATATTTGTCAATTTGCCAAACTCACCAAATCTGTGTATACTAAATTACCTCACTTACCATACACACCCTTCACCTTAATTCACAGTGATGTATAGGGACCCTCAAGAGTGAAAAGTATAACAGGAAAGAGGTGGTTTGTCACCTTCATAGATGACCATACCAGAACCACTTGGTTATTTTTAATGAAAGACAAATCTGAAGTTGGAACCATCTTCCAAGAATTTTATCATATGGTCTCCACTCAATTTGATACTAAGATCAAGATCTTAAAGACTGATAATGCCCTTGAATACTATGAGTCTAATCTCAGTAATTTCTTGACAAATAAGGGAATTGTCCATATCAGTAGTTGTGTGGAAACACCTCAACAAAATGGGGTTGCTGAGAGAAAGAATATGCACCTGCTGGAAATGGCCAGATCAATCATGTTCACTACACATGTTCCAAAATATATGTGGGGTGAAGCTATATTAACTGCCACATACCTAATCAACAGACTTCCCAGCAGAGTGTTGGGCTTCAAAACTCCTATCCAAACCCTCGCCGACACACACTCTCCGCCTCATCTTATTGCCCAATTGCCTCCAAAATCATTGGTTGCACTGTGTTTGTTTATATCCATGCCCAACATGTAAGCAAACTTGATCCCAAAGCTCACAAGTGCATTTTCCTAGGGTATGCTCAGACAGAAAGGTTACAAATGCTATTCACTCATCAAAAGAAATTTTACAACTCTATGGATGTAAAATTCTTTGAAAGGACTCCTTACTACAAAGAAGTCTATCAAGCGTCACCGATGGAAACCTCGATTGAAATTGATCTAAACTGCTCCTCAAAGAAACTCTTAACCTCAAAGAACTCATCGAGATCGAGCTCATCGATCCTCAAAGATCCCACTCGAACCCGAGCCACCGCACCTCAAAGATTTTATCGAGCCTCGCAGCCTTCATCGACCTGCAGCCTCGCCTTCATATCGACCCAGCCTCGCAGAGCCTCACCGACGCTGATGACAGACCTATTGCTCTAAGAAAAGGGAAAAGATCATGAAATGATCATTCTATTCATACTTATTTATGTTATGATCAGTTGTCTCCTGTCTTTGCCATGTTTACACATGACCTGGACTCTCACTCTATTCCTAAAAATATTCAGTGAGGCCCTTCAAAATGATAAGTGGAAGGTCATTGTTAAACAGAGATGACTCGCACTCTGGATAATCATACTTGGGACCTCACAACTCTCCCCAAAGGCAAGAAGACAATACCAGATGGTTATTCACCATAAAATAGAATGCTGATGGTACAATTGACAAGTATAAAGCCAGATTGGTGGCTAGAGGGTTCACTCAAACTTATGGCATTGACTATAAGGAAACTTTTGCACCAGTGGCAAAGCTCAACACCGCCAGTGGTAGAATCGATTTCTCTAGCTATCCAACTTGACCGGCCTCTTCACCAATTGGATATCAAAAATGCTTTTCAATGGTGACCTTATTGGAGAAGTCTACATGAATGTACCTTCCGGTTTTGTCAATCCCCACACTCATGGCAAGGTATGCAAACTCGTAAAATCTCTATATGGCTCAAGCAATCCCCGTGAGCCTGGTTTGGAAAACTCACTTGTTGTGAACAATTATGAGACTTAACGCCCGACTCGGGTATGGAAATAGCTGTGAAACAAAGAAAGGTATTTCACTCCCCAATGTGAAATTTTCCAGCAGCACCCTAATGCATGGTGAAAGTGTTGTCGTAAAGGAACAATATCAAAGCTTGTAGGAAGCTCATTTATCTTTCTCATACAAGCCCTCCGGCCACCGCCTCATGCATTTCCTACTTAGCAACATTGATGTCGTGTGATAGAATACCAAGGCATTGAAGCTCGCCAAGGCTTACACTTTACCAAGTCCACCGAAAGGTCGTCGTTCTTATGTCCTGGGGAATCTTTGTCACTGAGGAGCAAGAAACAACCCATCAGATTCAGAGGTGACGCCTATCACACTCAACAGTGATAATAATTCACAGAGATCCACTCATGATAAAACCAAACACGCTAAGCGAGAAGATTGATGCCAAGATTATTCAACTCCAAATAGCCTCAAAGCACTCAAAATGACTTGAAATATACAAATTTCAAATGAGGGTGGGTGTGAAAATATTACATATCAAATATTATGTAATATTATTTATTTCGTGTATAAATTATGAGTACACTTTATTTGTAAAAGGACATATAAGTTACTTTATGTCATAGACATAGCAAGTGGCGTTTGTATCTATTTATACTCTTTCTTCTCAATGAATAAACTAAGTTGAAGTTTACTCAGTGTTATCACTTTCAAACGCCCTAACATAGATAGATCTCTCAGATTCGAATCCAAGTGTTGTGAGAAGACCTTGGACCAAACATTAATAAAAATCGTAATACATACCACTATCATAAATGGATCTCGCTGGCTCACATATCACACAAGATTAGCCGGCAAACAGAAAGCGTAATCACTGTGTTTTAGCCTCTAATCCTTTAGCCATCAACTTGCCTTATTGTAATCATATTACCATCCACGCATAACCTGGTTGTCACCGATGGAATCTAATACAGTATTATGGCTCCTGCCATATCTCTCAATCTTGCCTTCAAACATTCCTTCACAAGTCATTTAGATATTCATTCTTCAAGATGAACATACCAAAGACATTCTTTCCCTTTATTGTAACTTTTAGCGACTGAGCGTTGATCCAAGCGCCGCATGTTCCAATAGTTGAATATATCTTTGTGATTCTCAAACTCTTTTTTGAGATCTTATTTACTCCCACCGCTCTCTTTGGAAGATTACTTCATCTAGAAGACCGCATGTTTGGAGAAAATGCTTTGCTCGCTGGTAAGTAAACATTATCTAGCGATAACATTCCACAATACATACTAGGCTCCAAGCCTTTCTTTAACAACTTCAATTTCGACATTATCCTCTTCCACAGATCAAAGATGATTTATGCCACACCTTTAGGCTATCCCAAAGATAAATCCTTCATGGAAGAATTCTTTTTAGCATGGCCTTGGACAACATATTCGAACTAGATTTTCGTTTTCCGAAGCGAAATAAGTACTTTCAATATTTCTAAAATAGTGTAGATCACCTGGTCAACCAAGAGATTTTCAATTTTAGCACTTGTTTAGTGAGGTTTGAATTTTAATTTCTTTATCAATTGAATAGATTTGAATGTTTGTTTTATTAGATTGAGAAATCAATGTTTAAATTAACTATTTGATTAACGTTTATCCAATGAGCTTTTGATATTTGAGAACAATTCTCAAAAAGAATTTTAATGAGAATTAGCATGTTCGAATTCAAAAATTTTGATTTCCTTTGCCCAAGATCGACTTTGTTTAAGCAACAAACAAATAAGTAATAAGACGGTTGTACCTCAATGATCTAAAAGATCAACGCTTTGACCGTCTAAGGAGAGTAGTTCAGCATGGAGCCGCCCAAGTGTTCGGCCTCTACCAACGCCATCCACACGAACACAACTCTATATTGAAACACTGAATCCCACCATAGATTGCTATTGGAAAACTCCGGTTGCTAGACCGGACTTTTTCCTCCCTCACAAACTCACTATAGGAAGCCCCCATCTTTCTTACACAAGAACTATGAGTTCTTGTAATTTTTCACAGATACAGTTGCTTTTGGAAGAATGGTGTACAAAAGAGCTTGACAACCCCTCTTATTTATACTAGTAGGGGCGTGTACATTGAGGGTTGAATGTAGGAGAAGAAAACTTTTTTCCAATAAAAATAAGGAAGATTAATTAATGTGATTTATCTCTTTTCCATAATTTATTTTTCCAATATCTTATATTGAATATAAATTATGTTATTACCATAAATCTATTTTTTTCTCAAAAATCAATTAATATCACATATTAATATTATGGTAGATTTATTAATTAAATTGCAAAATCCAAGTGTGTCATACACACAATCAAGATGGCGCCCCAACCTTCCAAAAATTGACTTATGGAAAATTCTTTAATTAATATAATTTGTATATAATTAATATCTTGTATTTTATTTATTCATAATAAATAAATACCACCATATTAATTTACCACTATAACCCTTATAGTCTCGAGATAAACTTTCCTTATTTTGGTTATCATCTATAACCACATTTTAATCCGGCACGATGTTCATATGTGTGTGACCCGATAGGCTTCCGAATATGTTGGTCGTAAACACAAAGTGCAAATCACGAAAATGCCCTTCATGCCTAACGATCACGGGATAGCGTCTAGCAACACACCGTGACCCCCAATCATCGGAAGAGTCAAATGCAATGACTACTACCTTTCATGTGAAACAGTTACCGTGTAACTTACAATCCTATCGCTGTAATAATATCCATACGGTCGTACATCGAGTGTCAAACATTAACAACCGTATCCTATAATCTGGATATCAAGCTCTCTCGAAGTAACATGTTTACTCCTACTTTGCAAAGATTCACGAGAACAAGACATTCATTATAAGAAGGCCCTTTCGGATATTTACCCCTACTGATAGGGTACACGATTCCCAGACACCAATCATGTATACTCCGCATGCTTCAGTATCATACCCAATCACTACCGCATGATCGCCCCATGGCTAAGGGAAACCTCAATAGTGTCAAAGCATGACAATCCACACCTTGATGCCATGAAGACTCCGGTCTTAAGGATAATTACACAACCGCCACATAGTGTGACACTTATTTGTGTAAGTGGGTCGATCCTAACGTCGCATCCTCTAATACACGCCCACGCATGCGGTCAAGTGTCTCTACACTTTGATAGACGATATCTATCCCTGCCCTTAAAGACAGAAGACATCTAATACGTGCTAGTCTGTTTATACTATCAATACCCTGTTTGATAGTACGTCAGCCTAGAGACATTTAAGTATCAAACTTATTAAAGTGATTAGAGATCTCATCAACCATAATCACCTATCATGGTTTCTCTATCACAGTTTAATACTAAGGACGTTATCATATAACAATTCATAATTGGTTCTATAAAAGAACATATATATGTACAAACACAAAGAAATAATACAAATGATCCGACCCGGTCGGATCCGGTCCAACTCGATTTGGTTTAGGACACTATTTCAACATTTATAGGATTAACAAATAAGGGAACTGTCTGTATACTTCCCGATGGAAGGAATAGATTTCATATCTTTGATAGCATAGACTACTCACTCAATCCAGAATAGAGCCAACGAGAAGTGTCGGACCACATACTACGAAGTGATCCTTACTAACACATCAAACTCTACCTTAGTCTAAGCAGTTGTGTGTGATCACGTCCGGATTGAGATTAATCCATATATGATCATCTTGTGATTCGATAAAACTTATCGATCACGGAATTATATCGAGAACTCAAATCAAATCGGTCCAGCCATACATAAATGCCTCACTAGGTACCATATTACCAACAGTCCGGATAAGACTCTCACACCTAAAGTGTTCCGGGCGCATTATTAGCAAATTAATGTTGAGACCCGTACTGAGATTAATAAACGCTACGGACTAAATTAATTTTAAGTACATCTCACTAACTCAATCCTCTTGTGTATAACCATACACTAAGTTATGTGATTACATAAACGAGGTACTTAGGGTTTTCAGTAATGTCTTAATTATAAGCATACATGCATATAATAAGATGAATTATTAATTCTGTCCTAAAACAATTATATACTTATCTTTTGGGCACTATACTGATATACCAAAATCAACATAGGCCAAGGCTACGGGGTAAAACGGATAACAACTAGCACGGTACTAAGCACTGGGGGCCCGACCTGCTCGCCCCTCCGGATTGCCATCCTTCAACACGGGACTCTCTGCCCGCCAGGGGCTCTCTCGAGTCCTCTCGGACTCTCTGTCCACCAGGTCTCTCTGCCCGCCAGGGGCTCTCTCGAGTCCTCTCAGACTCTCTGCCCGCCAGGGGCTCTCTCGAGTCCTCTCGGACTCTCTGTCCGCCAGGTCTCTCTGCCCGCCAGGGGCTCTTTCGAGTCCTCTCGGACTCTCTGCCCGCCAGGGGCTCTCTCGAGTCCTCGAGTCCTCTCGCCACTCTCGCTCGGGCTCCTCGAGTCTCTCTGCTGGGCCAGGGCTCTCTCGAGTCCTCTCGACTCTCTCGCCCGCCAGGGGGCTCTCTCGAGTCCGCCCGCCACTTCTCGCCGCCAGGGGCTCTCTCGAGTCCTCTCGACTCTCTCGTCTGCCCAGTCTCTCTCGCTTCCGCCGGGGTTTCTCGAGTCCTCTCGGACTCTCTCGTCCGCCCAGTCTCTCTGCCCGCCGCAGATTCTCGCACCGCCCTCTTCTTCTGCCCGTGTCCTCCTCTTTGCCAGCTGTCAGCTCCATGCCTCTATAAATATCACCTTCACCTCCAACACAACCATCAGAGACTTTCTCTCCCAAGAATTACGCATTGGCTTGATCCCTTTCCAAGGGTACGTAGGCAGCTTCTCAGGCTCAGCTCATAATCAAAACCTCCACCGCTCCCCACCAGAGAAATCCACACATAAACAGTCTTATATCCTCAAGATAAACACTGTTACCGCAAACCTGATATTCTACGCAACATCAGTTGGCTCCGTTACCGGGAAACGCTCTTTCGTTATCATTCAGCTTCTTTGGATCATTCACTTCACCGCAAGTCCGGCCTCACGGTGTCGCCGGCGGGAGAAGCTTGGTATCTCATCAGAATCGGCTCAACTTGGAGGAACGTCTTCTATGACACGTTCACAACTCACTCATGAGTCCTTCGTAATTCCCAGGTTGGTATATGCACCCTTAGTCAGTTTCAGATCTTCAAGTAATAAGGAATTTGGTTACGTGACTGATACCACCTGGAAATCACACCTCTTGCATATTGATATTTTGAGTTGGAGAAAATATCTAGCCACTAGCCAAAATATCCCACCAAAATATCCCACCAAAATATCTCATTAAAATATCACCAGAAGTGAGTTATCCGAAATTAAGTTCGCCAGGTGTGAGGCCGCCAGAAATAACCTTCAGCTCGGCCAGCTCTAAGCCCGACACCCAGTCGGCTAGCTCTAAGTCCGACCTATCGGCCAGCTCTAAGCCCGACACCCAGTCGGCTAGCTCTAAGTCCGACCTATCGGCCAGCTCTAAGCCCGACCTCGGTCGGCAAGCTCTAAGTCCGACCTATCGGCCAGCTCTAAGCCCGACACCCAGTCGGCTAGCTCTAAGTCCGACCTATCGGCCAGCTCTAAGCCCGACACCCAGTCGGCTAGCTCTAAGACCGATTAAAGCTCGACCTCAACATTTGTTTCAACCAAGCTTGCAACGACCTTGCTTAAAACAAGGGGTATATATATATATACACATACATGATACGTCGGACTCGAGTAGCGGACTCGAAAAAGATGGAAGATTTCGAGCAAAAAGAAAGTGAACATTTATCACAAACTCCGTATCAGCTAGTTCATTTTATCACACGCTCCATATCAACGAGCTATCTTATTACAAGCTCTCTACAACAAGCTCGCCATCAACATGGATTTCTTTGCAACGATAAGTCCGACAGAGCGTGGTCGGCATCTAAGCCCGTCGCTTCATGCACGGCATTCTAAGTCCAACAGAGCATTGTTGGCGACTAAGCCCGATATAGCGACTATCGGCAATCAAAGCCTGTTCGCTACAATGCACAGCAAGTTACTGGTGGTTTCGATAACACTGGTCTAAGCCCGATATAGCGACTATCGGCAACTAAGCCCGACAGAGCGTTGTCGGCAATCAAGCCCGACAGAGCGTTGTCGGCAATCAAGCCCGATAAACAGTATCGGCACTCTAGGCCCGACAGAGCGTTGTCGGCGATCAAGCCCGATAAACAAGTATCGGCACTCTAAGCCCGACGCCAGGTCGGCATCATATTTGGAACTCGCCCTCGAGCGAGCACCTTCTTGTAAGCCCGACTCCAGCTCGGCATCATATTTCTGCTCGGCAAAACGACACAACTGTTGAAATAGTGTCCTAAACCCAATCGGGTTGGACCGGATCCGACCGGTCGGATCATTTGTACTATTTCTTTATGTTTATGCATATATAAAATGGCTTATTCTGTTGTCATATATATGTTCTTTTAAAGAACCAATTATGAATTGTTATATGATAACGTCCTTAGTATTAAACTGTGATAGAGAAACCATGATAGGCGATTATGGTTGATGAGATCTCCAATCACTTTAATGAGTTTGATACTTAAATGTCTCTAGGCTGACGTACTATCAAACAGGGCATTGATAGTATAAACAGACTAGCACGTATTAGATGTCTTCTGTCTTTAAGGGCAGGGATAGATCTCGTCTATCGAAGTGTAGAGACACTTGGACTGTACGTGGACGTGTATTAGAGAATGCGTGACGTTAGGATCGACCCACTTACACGATAAGTGTCACACACTATGTGGCGGTTGTGTAATTATCCTTAGGACCGGAGTCTTCATGGCATCACGGTGTGGATTGTCATGCTTTGACACTATTGAGGTTTCCCCTAGCCATGGGGCGATCATGCGGTAGTGATTGGGTATGATACTGAAGCATGCGGAGTATACATGATTGGTCGTCCGGGAATCGCGTACCCTATCAGTAGGGGTAAATATCCGAAAGGGCCTTCTTATAAGGAATGTCTTGTTCTCGAGAATCTTTGCAAAGTAGGAGTAAATGTGTTACTTCGAGGGATCTTGATATCCAGATTATAAGATACGGTTGTTAATGTTTGACACTCAATGTACGACCGTATGGATATTGTTACAGCGATAGGATTGTAAGTTACACGGTAACTGTTTCACATGAAAGGTAGTAGTCATTGCATTTGACTCTTCCGATGATTGGGGGTCACGGTGTGTTGCTAGACGCTATCCCGTGATCGTTAGGCATGAAGGGCATTTTCGTAATTTGCACTTCGTGTCTACGGCCAACATATTCGGAAGCCTATCGGGTCACACACATATGAACATCGTGCCGGATTAAAATGTGGTTATAGATGATAACCAAATAAGGAAAGTTTATCTCGAGACTATAAGGGTTATAGTGGTAAATTAATATGGTGGTGTTTATTTATTATGAATAAATATAATACAAGATATTAATTATGATGATTAATTAAATATGTATATTGCTACATGTGTAAAATTCGAAATATGTATATATGATATACATGGATTTTACAAATTAATTAATCATAGCATTATATTAATTAAAGAATTTTCCATAAGTCTAATTTTGGAGAAAAGGGGCGATATTGTTTAGTGTGTATGACACACTTGGATTGTGCAATTTAATTAATAATATTACCATAATATTAATATGTGATATTAATTGATTTTGAGAAAAATAGATTTATGGTAATAATATAATTTATATTCAATATAAGATATTGGAAAATTAAATTATGGAAAGAGAGATAAATCACATTAATTGCTTTTCCTTATTTTATTGGAAAGAGATTTTTCTTCTCCTCCTCTCCAAGCTATTAGGTGCGCCCCTCTCTAGTATAAATAAGAGGGCTTGCCAAGCTCTTTAGCACACCATTCTTCCAAGAGCAATTGTTCTTGTGAAAATTGCAAGAACTCATAGTTCTTGTGTAAGAAAGAGGGGGGCTTCCTATAGTGAGTTTGTGAGGGAAGAAAAGGTCCGGTCTAGCAATCGGAACTTTTCAATAGCAATCCATGGTAGGATTCCGGCGGGCTGTTCGTGTGGACTGGCGGTAGAGGCCGAACACTTGGGCGGCTCCATGCTGAACTACTCTCCTTAGACGGTCAAAGCGTCGATCTTTTAGATCAACCAAGGTAACCGCCGTCTTTAGTTTATAAGTTTATTGCTTAAACGAAGTCGATCTTGGGAAAAGGAAATCAAAATTTTTGAATTCCGCTGCGTTCCCGCGTTGATTTCCTAACAGTGGTATCAGAGCGAGCTTCGAGCTTAAGCAATAAGCGTGTTTATTTGCGTAGTTAATTTTATCGTTTAAATCACGTAATTAAAAGATGATATATTTTGATTCGTAAAACGATACACGAAAGGAAATTTTTGTTTTGTGTATTTATGTTTCAATATAGTTCATAGTTGTGATTAGTCGATAGATGCAAGATTCAAATCACGATACGTTAAGTCGAGGTTGAGTGATGGATTCTCGGTGAACCCACTCTTCGTTAATTCGATGTGCTCGATTTTTTTCGTCCCGTGATATTTATTGTGCATAGACATCTCGTTGTTTAGTCATGTCATGGTTTAGGAAACCAACGACATCCCTTTTGATTACGAATCAAAAGGAAAGAAACAAAAAAGAGATTTAATTTTAATTTAATTTTAGAATGGTTCTAATTAATTAAAATTAAATCGTTTAAAATTAATCGTTAATTTCATTTCGATTAAAATCATTTAATTAATTAAATGTTAATTAGTTAATTGATTAGATAAAATTATTTAATGGATTAAATGTTAATTGATTAATTAAGACGCAAGTAGTTAAATTTAATTTATCTTTTTCATAAGATGTTATTGTATGGATTAGATAGTGTAGATATAATATGATTATATGGACCCCGATTGATCATGGACTCGACCGATAGGATAGATGTGAATGATTTAATTTTCTGTTGGTTTAAAAGTTGTCCTAGGCCGTTATGAAAAACGTGACCTAGTTTATTTTCTGCACTTATCCCATTCCCGTTGGCTCCCTCCCGTGTGCGGCGGGTATATTAGATAGAATTGAATGTAATAAGAATGGAGCAGAAGATGGAGACCAAAGAAAGACAAAAACAAAGATCCCATTGGAGAATGGCGCATTGAAGATCCTATTGGCGGTTGCAGCTAACCTTAGATTGTGACCATGGTTTCGTCGGCTTGTATTCAAAACCGCACTCTAGGAAAAGTCCATGATCATACCGGTTACTTTACGCATTTATTTATTTTGTGCTTGTATTTATTTTATATGATACGATAGATGCATGTATAGGCACGATCTAGATGAATGTGTAGGATGTATGTCTATAGAGATAGATATTTATAATTGATGAGACCGTAATCGAAATTAATTAAGTGAATTAATTTAAAATTACTCCCACAACAAAAATCAAGTCGAAAATTGTCTCCTAATATTATAGCGACGGTGAAGAGCCTTTGTTCGGATCCAATCGATCGGCCTCGCTGGGAGTTAACCTACCACGGGGTATATCGTCGTTATTGAGATATGATCGTAAGAGATCTCGTGAATATTGGGTTATGACTTGACTAGAGTATTGCGGTGATTGGCCTCGTCGCCAGGACCGCTTATTCTAGAGGCAAGGGGTTGGCTACCACATAAAGATGTGAATTGTCAAAGAGTTGACTAGTCAACCACCAAGAGTCACATAGAGATGTGATTGGTAAGAGTTACATACCTTTCGAAATTATTCCGGTTGATCGGCCCTCGTCGGGAATCGGGTAACTGAGATGGGATCTTGGCCCTTAAAGAATTTTGGAAAATTCTTGAAAGTCAATTGGGAGTAGTTGACTAGTGGGAGCAAAATCATAAATCATAAGACCATTTTTGATTTTGCGTGTATAAACAAACAACACTCTTTTATTTTCATTTTTTTATGTTGTAGTTAGCAAACTTTATATTTATGTTTTATTCTCGTTTAGTAAAACCAAACATGACTGTTACCTTTTTGAGAATCGTTCTCAAATATGGTTAAGTAGTTTTAATCCTTTTAAAATAAGCAATGACACGAGCAATCCCGTTATAGTAGTTAGAGACAAGGAGACTACATAATTGATGTAGTACTCCAAGACTTTAATTATTAAGGGAAAGCGGAAGCTCATGATATTGGATACGATCCAAGATGATCATTCAGTCATACGATGACAAATAATTCAAACGTTGAATGAGAATGACCATGTCTAATTTTGGAAAGGTTGTTTTCAAAATTAAAAGATTTAATTATCGACTTAATTCTATCATTGCTTAAAGGTTAATTAAATAGTTAATGTTTTGAATGCAATTCAAAAGGTTAAATAAACTATTTAATAAATTTAGATTTTCTTTATGAAAGGAAATTGAAGACATGGTTCTTGTGATCTTTCTTAAGTCTTATGAAGACTACAATAAGAAACTTTTTATAAGTACTCAAAGGATTAAAAGGAAAGTTAGGGCGTGTGCTTAAATAGAGAACTTATCGAAGTTTCTATTATAGGCAAGAGAGTTGAGATAAATCTTTCCAAATTATAAGTCAACTCTAAGATATATGATACCTTACGAGTGTGATTAAATTAGAAAGATTGAATGACAGATATGGAAGGTGAAACAAACGTTGTAACACTTACCATATTCTGAATCTAGTAAACTGAAAAGGGGAACTAAATAAATGTTATTATGTTCCAGTTCTTATGAAGAACATACTTTCAGTTATTTGTTAGGATTTAGTAGACGTATCCAATCGTAAAGAATAAATGTTATTCCGCTAAAGTTGGAAGGTCACTGAATCTAACATACTAGATTGATGTCACTATATAGTTGATATATGTGATGAGATCTCAACTAAATATTTGTATGGCTGTTATCCTTGATTTGTGGTTGTTCTAGGGACAGTCTCTCTGGAAGGGAAGCGTGTAATTGAGCATCATTCTGATGATGTTAAACCATATGATTATGAATCATGTGGGTTAAACGTACCTCATCCAAAGAGGATTAAAATACCCTTTTGAGAAAAGGTTATAAACGTAATGAAACATTGTTGACTCTCATCCAAAGAGGATTAAAATACCTTTTTTTGAGAAAAGGTTATGAAACCTGAACCTGTCTGTTGTGGTCAACCTGAAGACAGGAAGATCAAGACTGAATCCGCCTCGGCTTTGCACTCAAAACCTAGACAATATCATGTTATGGCATTATAGACTAGGACATCCAGTTTAGTTATTTAAAGTCTATAGATCTGAATTGTTTAAAGGTTGTAATTTGAATGATCTTCATGTGATATTTGTCAATTTGCTAAACTCACCAAATCTGTATGCAAAATTACCTTACTTACCATCCACACCATTCACCTTAATTCACGGTGACGTATGGGGACCTCAAGAGTAAAAAAGCATAACAGAAAGAGGTGGTTTGTTACCTTTATAGATGACCACACAGTAACCACTTGGTTATTTTTAATGAAGGATAAATCAAGTTGGACCCATCTTTCAAGAATTTTACAACATGGTCTCCACTCGGTTTGACATTAAGATCAAAATCTTGAAGACTGACAATGCTCTTGAATATTATGAGTCTCATCTCATTAATTTCTTGATGGATAAAGGATTGTCCATATCGAGTGGTTGTGTTGAAACCCCTCGACAAATGGGGTTCTTTGAGAGAAAGAACAGGCATCTGCTTGAAATGGCTAGGTCTATTATGTTTACCACAAATGTTCCAAAATATATGTGGGGTGAAGCCATATTGATTTCCACATACTTAATCAACAGACTTCCAATGAGGTACTAGGCTTCAAAACTCTATCAAAACCTACTGGACACACACTCCTGCCCCATCTTATTTCCCGATTACCTCCAAAAATCTTTGGTTGTCTTGTGTTTGTCTATATCCATGCCCAACACGAAGCAAACTTGATCCCAAAGCTCACAAGTGCATATTCCTGGATATGCAAAGGGCGAGAAAGGTTACAAGTGCTACTCTCCTACGAAAAAGATTTTACAATTCTATGGATGTAAATTTTTTGAAAAGACTCCCTACTACAACAAGTCCACCGAGGCAGTCATCGATGGAAACACGATAGAAATTGGACTAAACCCCTTCCTTCACAAACTCTTAACCTCGGCCTCTCGATCCTCGTGAACCCCAGGTACCCTACCGACTCAAAGCCCCTCACGATCCTCAAAGAACTAACCCGACTCGAGCCTGCCGACCGACCACAGAGCCAGCCCGACACTCGGCAATCTGCAGATCCTCGGCAGCTTCATCGACATTGATGATGGACTTATTGCTCTAAGGAAAGGAAAAGATCATGCAGCGATCATTCTATTCATACTTATTTATCTTATGATCGTTGTCTCACTGTCTTTGCCATGTTTACACAGGACTGGACTCTCACTCTATCCTAGAAATATTCGGGAGGCCTTCAAAATGATAAGTGGAAGGCTCTTTGTTAAAACCGAGATATTGCTCTCTGGATAATCATACTTGGGACCTCACAACTCTTCCCAAAGGCAAGAAGGCAGATTAGCTGCAGATGGTTATTCACTATCAAATACAATCTTGATGATGGTACAATTGACAAGTACAAAGCGATTGGTAGCAAGGATTCACTCAAACTTATGGTATTGACTATAAAACTTTTGCACCAGTGGCCAAACTCAACACTTTGTCGGGGTTAGATTGACTGAGCCTAAACATACCGATGTTTGTTGGCACATGACAATTAATATCACAAATAATGTTTATTAATCTCTTTGACTATTTTTAAAATAGTTGAGCGTACTATTATTGAAATTGGAAAGCCCAAACGCGTCGAGCTAGTTCGAATATGAGATTGATGAGCTACTTAGGAATTAATCTTCAATTGGATTGAAGTAATTAATACCTGAAGGGTGTTTCAGAAGTCGTCTGAAAAGGAATAAGATTCTTCCCTTGAAGGATACCATCTTTGAGATACGCAATTAGATTGTGTTCCCAAAATGGAAACAACACTTTATATGATAAAGGTGTGATTCAAGCCGTGCGAAGTATCCCTTACCCGTTTCGGGATACAGCCCTTATACTTAACCAAGTTCCAAAGAGTAAAGGTTGAATAAATTCCATATTAGATATGGAAGAGGATAATTTCAAATCTATCTTAACCGATAATTTGAAGTTGCCATAGGCAAGATCAGAAAGGCTTGGAGCCTAGTACGACATATGCGACTTTGTGGAACATCTAAGCTAGTACGCTAGATATTATTTACTTGTCCGCGGAGCAAAATGTTTGTCTCCAAACATGCTGTCTTCTAGAGGAAGTGTTTCTTCCAAAAGAGACAGTGGGAGTAAATAAAATCTCAAAAGAGTTTGAGAACCACAAAGATACATTCAACCATTGGAACATGAGCAGACGCCGCATAGCGATGAGGTGTAGATCACTGCTCAGTGCACACAAATGTTCTGTAAGTCTGTGGATAACCTAAAGCCTGAAAGGGCTGCTGGTATGTTCATCTTGAAGAATGAATATCTCATGACTTATGAAAGAACGTTTAAAAGGCAAGATTGAGAGGTATGGCCAGGAGCCATAATATCTGAATTAGATTCCATCAGTGACAACCAGGTTATGAACCTAGTATGTCTTACCTAGAAGGAATGTCCCCGTAAGGCTGAGCCCAGTTCTATTCGGATAATACTTGTTATAACTTCGTATCATGGCTATATGATAGTGTTGAAAACATTGGGCAAACAGCCTGATGTTCATAGACGATAACATGATATGTGAGCCCACGAGGTCCATTTATGGACTCAAACAAGTTTCTCTAGACGATTTCTTTGTTTGATAATCAAAGGAGTTTGATTCAGTCGAAAGAAGGATATGCCTATGTGCAAGATGGATAGTGGGAGTATATTACGATTTTTGAGTAAGGTATTAAATATCTTTCTCAGGAGTTACCACCCCATGTCACAGTCAATTAATGTTTGGTAATTCAAGGTCTTTACGAAAGCACTTGGATTAGCAGTTCTTATTTTAGAAATAAGAATCTATAGCGATAGATTTAACTGCTGTTAGATTATAGTTTACCTATATAGATGTGATGCTAAAAGAGTTTTAGCATAGGTCACCACAGGGGATTCTGCTTGTCAGTGTTCTTGAGATCTATCTATGTTAGGACGTTAGTCTTAAAGATGAGGTGAACGATGATACTTATGAAAGGTTTCCCTCTCTACGGAAATTGGAACCATCATAAAAGTTATGCTAGAGGCTCACACTCCATGAAAAGTCATGAGCAAGTATGAAAGTAATTCTAGCAAATGTCGAGAAAATCCTTAAACAAGTTAAGGAAATATTCTTAGTTTATTGAAACTGGGAATCAGGTAAATATAGTTATACAGACGTATATCCTGAGTCTTACGAAGGCGAGTGGGAGCCACGGTCTGGGTTTGCAGCCACTTTGTTTAAAAGTGATACAGTGAGCTAGAAATGTTCTAGCTTATGGGCCACTGTAAAATCTACAACTAGGCCAAAACACAGTAGTGCCTTGGAGGCGCAGCGGGAGCTGTACATGGATCTAGGAGGTTCATTCCTGAACCTTATGTGGTTCTTCCACCTTTTCTATATAGTTGATATAGTAAGTGGATTCATTGCTTGAAGCAAGGACCAGGGTCTCGTCAGAGATTCATGTGTGTGTTGAGGCAGTTCCTTTGACTAGGTCAAATGGAACATGGTATGAAGATAGTCTGAGTCCCCACGGATAGCGATCCGTTTATGGCTAAGGCTGGTTGCGAGTATTGCATGAGATTCTTGTGTTTCAACTTGGTCTTGTGTGTGCGTGTGATTGGTTTTAGGCCAAGTGGGAGATTGTTGAAATAGTGTCCTAAACCCAATAGGGTTGGACCGGATCCGACCGGGTCGGATCATTTGTACTATTTCTTTATGTTTATGCATATATAAAATGGCTTATTCTGTTGTCATATATATGTTCTTTTAAAGAACCAATTATGAATTGTTATATGATAACGTCCTTAGTATTAAACTGTGATAGAGAAACCATGATAGGCGATTATGGTTGATGAGATCTCCAATCACTTTAATGAGTTTGATACTTAAATGTCTCTAGGCTGACGTACTATCAAACAGGGCATTGATAGTATAAATGCACTAGCACGTATTAGATGTCTTCGCCTTAAGGGCAAGGATAGATCTCGCTCTATCGAAGTGTAGAGACACTTGGACCGTATGCGTGGGCGTGTATTAGAGAATGCGACGTTAGGTCGACCCACTTACACAGATAAGTGTCACACTATGTGGCGGTTGTGTAATTATCCTTAGGACCGGAGTCTTCATGGCATCACGGTGTGGATTGTCATGCTTTGATACTATTGAGGTTTCCCCTAGCCATGGGGCGATCATGCGGTAGTGATTGGGTATGATCTCAAGCATCGCGGAGTATACATGATTGGTCGTCCGGGAATCGCGTGCACTTATCGATGAGGGTAAATATCCGAAAGGGCCTTCTTATAAGGAATGTCTTGTTCTCGAGAATCTTTGCAAAGTAGGAGTAAATGTGTTACTTCGAGGGAGCTTGATATCCAGATTATAAGATACGGTTGTTAATGTTTGACACTCAATGTACGACCGTATGGATATTGTTACAAATGATAGGATTGTAAGTTACACGGAATCGCTTTTCCATGAAAGGTAGTAGTCATTGCATTTGACTCTTCCGATGATTGGGGTCACGGTGTGTTGCTGAGCGCTATCCCGTGATCGTTAGGCATGAAGGGCATTTTCGTAATTTGCACTTCGTGTCTACGGCCAACATATTCGGAAGCCTATCGGGTCACACACATATGAACATCATGCCGGATTAAAATGTGGTTATAGATGATAACCAAATAAGGAAAGTTTATCTCGAGACTATAAGGGTTATAGTGGTAAATTAATATGGTGGTGTTTATTTATTATGAATAAATATAATACAAGATATTAATTATGATGATTAATTAAATATGTATATTGCTACATGTGTAAAATTCGAAATATGTATATATGATATACATGGATTTTACAAATTAATTAATCATAGCATTATATTAATTAAAGAATTTTCCATAAGTCTAATTTTGGAGAAAAGGGGCGCATATTGTTTAGTGTGTATGACACACTTGGATTGTGCAATTTAATTAATAATATTACCATAATATTAATATGTGATATTAATTGATTTTGAGAAAAATAGATTTATGGTAATAATATAATTTATATTCAATATAAGATATTGGAAAATTAAATTATGGAAAGAGAGATAAATCACATTAATTGCTTTTCCTTATTTTATTGGAAAGAGATTTTTCTTCTCCTCCTCTCTAAGCTATTAGGTGCGCCCCTCTCTAGTATAAATAAGAGGGCTTGCCAAGCTCTTTAGCACACCATTCTTCCAAGAGCAATTGTTCTTGTGAAAATTGCAAGAACTCATAGTTCTTGTGTAAGAAAGAGGGGGGCTTCCTATAGTGAGTTTGTGAGGGAAGAAAAGGTCCGGTCTAGCAATCGAAACTTTTCAATAGCAATCCATGGTAGGATTCCGGCGGGCTGTTCGTGTGGGATCAAGCGGTAGAGGCCGAACACTTGGGCGGCTCCATGCTGAACTACTCTCCTTAGACGGTCAAAGCGTCGATCTTTTAGATCAACCAAGGTAACCGCCGTCTTTAGTTTATTCGTTTATTGCTTAAACGAAGTCGATCTTGGGAAAAGGAAATCAAAATTTTTGAATTCCGCTGCGTTCCCGCGTTGATTTCCTAACACAAGTCACCTACAACTTTACTCCATGATTCTCACCTGTACAGTGAAGAGCTCAAGGAGTAGGGGGCCACTGATATACCAAAATCAACATAGGCCAAGGCTACGGGGTAAAACGGCTAACAACTAGCACGGTACTAAGCACTGGGGGCCCGACCTGCTCGCCCCTCCGGATTGCCATCCTTCAGCACGGGACTCTCTGCCCGCCAGGGGCTCTCTCGAGTCCTCTCGGACTCTCTGCCTGCCAGGGGCTCTCTCGAGTCCTCTCAGACTCTCTGTCCGCCAGGTCTCTCTGCCCGCCAGGGGCTCTCTCGAGTCCTCTCGGACTCTCTGTCCGCCAGGTCTCTCTGCCCGCCAGGGGCTCTCTCGAGTCCTCTCGGACTCTCTGTCCGCCAGGTCTCTCTGCCCGCCAGGGGCTCTCTCGAGTCCTCTCGGACTCTCTGTCCGCCAGGTCTCTCTGCCTGCCAGGGGCTCTCTCGAGTCCTCTCGGACTCTCTGCCCGCCAGGGGCTCTCTCGAGTCCGCCAGGACTCTCTGCCCGCCAGGGGCTCTCTCGAGTCCTCTCGGACTCTCTGCCCGCCAGGGGCTCTCTCGAGTCCTCTCGGACTCTCTGTCCGCCAGGTCTCTCTGCCTGCCAGGGGCTCTCTCGAGTCCTCTCGGACTCTCTGCCCGCCAGGGGCTCTCTCGAGTCCGCCAGGACTCTCTGCCCGCCAGGGGCTCTCTCGAGTCCTCTCGGACTCTCTGTCCGCTAGTCTCTCTCACCGCCGCCAGGGCTCTCTCGAGTCCTTCGACTTCTCTCATCCGCCAGTCTCTCTCATCCGCCAGATTCTCTCGCCACCGCCTCTTCTCTCGCCAAATTGTCCTCCTCTTTTTTCCAGCTGTCAGCTCCATGCCTCTATAAATATCACCTTCACCTCCAACACAACCATCAGAGACTTTCTCTCCCAAGAACTACGCATTGGCTTGATCCCTTTCCAAGGGTACGTAGGCAGCTTCTCAGGCTCAGCTCATAATCAAAAGCTCCACCGCTCCCCACCCGAGAAATCCACACATAAACAGCCTTATATCCTCAAGATAAACACTGTTACCGCAAACCTGATATTCTACGCAACATCATATACCTAACAGAATTGCAGCAGGAGAAATCGAGGAACGAGCTAACATTATCGTTTCATTGATTTTCTTTCTGAGCGAAACTGAGGAGAAATCGAAGAATGAAGGTTTTCGATTGGAATGTGGGATTTTCGAATGGTTTTAGAGATTAAAAGAAAGTGCAAATAGTCCGAAAGAAAATAATTTGCCCTTAAATCAACAAAAAGATACAAACTGAATTAAAATTTATATACAAGTCGGAAAATGAACTAGAACCCAATATTTTAATTTCATTTTAATTATTATTTATCTTTTCCAATTTCCGAACAATAGGGGAAAAGGAGGGCAATTTCGCCATTTCATTAGTTCGAAGGTCGAGGGAGGGTTTCTTTCCTCCCGAATTCATATGCCGCAGCAACCATTTTCTAAATCACCGAAAACCCTAAGTCCTCTCAGTCTCTCCTCTCCTCACCTCACCTCACCATAATGGCCGTCGGGTATTCACATCTTCTTTTCGACTTTTTTTCATGACATTGATTTGAATTCCCGTTTATGGTTTATTTGTCGTAATGTTGCAGGAAGAACAACTTTTTTTCATGACATTGATTTGAATTCCCGTTTATGGTTTATTTGTCGTAATGTTGCAGGAAGAACAAGAGGATATCAAAAGGCAAAAAGGGAGGGAAAAAGAAAGTGTAAGTATTCATTTCCTTTCTTTTTAGATCTAATTCAATGTATCATTTGGAATCGATTGTTTTCTTTTAAGTGTGCTATTTTAATTGATGTGCTGATTTAATTGATAGAAAGGGGAAGAGACGATTTTTTTTTTTAAAAACTATTTTTCCTTCTTTTTGCGTGTGTAATTCAACTATATGAATGGATTTGAGGCAGGGTTGATCCTTATGCTAAAAAGGATTGGTATGACATTAAGGCGCCATCTGTTTTTGACGTCAGAAATGTCGGGAAAACCCTGGTTACTCGGACTCAAGGCACCAAGGCAAGCATTCTGTTCAATTTCATCATTGTAAACGTGTATTTTTAGTTATCTGTTTATTCATTCTTGTTTTTAGTTTTTGCTAGTTGATTGAAATTTGGAAATTTGGTTAGGTTGTTTTGTTAGAGCAAAAATTGATGTCTTTTTAAATTCAATTTGACTTTGCTGAACTATTCATCTCTTCTATCTTGTTCATTATTGGTAATATGTACTTGCTCAATATATTTCAGCTGTATTCTTTCTATTGAGGTGCTCATCACCAGCTGTTGATGTGTTGGTGGTTGGCATGAGATAGTTATACTTCACAAAACAAACATAAAAAAACATGAAAAGGAGCTAATAGTCTCATTATTGAGTGAACATAAGCTGTCCCTTGAAAGGGAAAATTATTGAATGTTGAAGTTCTGAATTTAGTGAGGTGAAAAATGTATTGATTGTTGTATTTCGAATTGGATTGTGCTGCGACACTAAATGTGTGATCGGCTACTTCTACTGAAATTCTTGCAAATTTTTGTCCACCAATGAATTTTCTTCTAGTAGTATCCGGGTCATTGTGATTATTGTTCTAATGTTTTTCCAACTTTCCTACTATTCTTTTTCTCACTGCATACCATTTTTGTGGCATCTGCTATGTTGGCAGTTTTAAATTTTTGTTCTATTGCATCAACAGATTGCCTCTGAAGGGCTAAAGCACCGTGTTTTTGAGGTTAGTTTGGCTGATCTTCAGAAGGGCGAGGATCATGCTTTCAAGAAGATCCGCTTGAGAGCAGAGGGATGTGCAAGGGAGGAATGTGCTCACCAACTTCTGGGTATTTTTTTATCTACCAACCTTCATAAGTAGTTGCAAGCTATTTGAATAATTACTGGGCTCACCTCTTGCTCTACATCTTCAGGGAATGGATTTCACTACAGATAAAATTAGGTCTCTGGTTATCAAGTGGCAAACCTTGATCGAGGCTCACGTGGATGTCAAAACCACCGACAACTATATGATTAGGATGTTTTGTATAGGCTTTACCAAGAAGCGTGCGAACCAGCAGAAGAGAACTTGTTATGCCCAGTCAAGTCAGATTCGTCAGGTTGGTACTAAAGCTAATAAATTAACTAAACTAAAGCTAATAAATTAAACTAAACTTGTGGCTATATATTTAATTGCTTTGTTACTGTTGCTTTGTGTTCAATTTTTTGTTTTTCTTGCTTTGCCTATTCGCATAATTAACCGTGTTTTTTCTCAGATTCGTAAGAAAATGCTTGACATCATGAGAAATCAAGCAAGTACCTGTGATCTGAAAGACTTGGTCCATAAATTGATACCGGAATCAATAGGCCGGGAAATCGAGAAGGCAACTTCTAGCATTTTCCCTCTGCAGAATGTTTTCATTCGCAAAGTGAAGATCCTCAAGGCACCAAAGTTTGACCTTGGTAAATTGATGGAGGTATGTTGCTCCAATTTGAGCATATAGTATATTGCACAATATTCGAACCTTAAAAAAGGAAACATTTGACTACTGTAGTTGATATGCACCCAATGTTTTTATTCCGGTCCGAGTGTCAAGTTTGATGAAGATCTATTTTGTAACTCTTGGTGGAACATTCTTGGTAGGTTCATGGTGATTATTCAGAGGATGTTGGTGTCAAGCTGGACAGGCCGGCAGATGAAGCAGTTGTTGAAGTAGAAACGGAAGTTGTTGGAGCTTAAGTACTTATATTGCATCCCCATCTTATTCATGGGAATTTCTGAACATTGTGGTTTCTATTTTTCAGTTTTGGTTATAATTTCTCCTTATTTCGACGTGGAATATTCCTGGTATCGACTATGAACTTTGGTGGTATGCTTTTACGGGGATTCTTTCTTCATCTTTTAACTCAGTTTCTTTTAAGGAATCTTTTGTCAGACTTCTCAAATTGCATTTGTACGTGTCTCTGTATGCGTATGAACTGCGTCTGCATAATCTGTTGTCTCGTATAATCACCTATTGAATGTTTGATATCCCTTGTTTGTGTCCTTAACCGCACTAGTGAAATATCGATGATGTAAAGATTCACATCAATTTATCAAACTGGGTAAATCAAGATTCACAAGCGTGTAATGAAATTCATCTGGTGTTTTAAAAAATTAAGCTGTTAGATTGTCTTGTGTCTTTTGTTCTGAACGGGTTTTCCTGTCTTTTGTTTACCATCTTTCTAGTGTAGTTGTTATGGCTACAAGGACTCAAATGAAAACACTCCAAAATAGAATTCATAATCTCTCCCGACCCTCTCATTTCTTTTTTGTCCCCATCTTTCATTTTCCTTTCTATATAATTCATTCAATCCAAACGGAAGATTCCTTTCTATATAATTCATTCAATCCAAACGGATGATTTTCGATGAACAGACGTCAGTAACATTGACGTTGCTATTGAAAGGTGTTCAAAAACGAAAGTCAGTGATACAGACGTTGGTGTTAAAAAACGAAAGTCAGTGGCATAGACGTTGGTGTTAAAAAAGTGTATCAAATTAGAAACGTCAGTCCACTGACTTTCGTTTTTGAAGAGCACTGATGTTGGTGTTTCAATATCAACGTCAGTGTCATTGACGTTTTTTTCATAAAAAAAATCAAATAATAAATATCGGAAGTAAAATCATTGGTGCCTTTAGACCTCTTTACCTTTTTGGAATTTACTTTTACATTAGCAAAGAGGATTTTCGGAAATATACAGAGAGAGAGAAAAAAAACATATAAAAGGGGGTGAATTAAGAAACATTGGTTTTCTAATGAATAAGTACAACATGTTACATGAGTTTTAATATACAATCTTTCTAACCTAGGCACTCAATATCTAAATATGATGATAAAAATAATTATAATTATGCAATGCAGAACTGATTACGAATTTAAATGAGCATTTCTTGAATACGAATGAATTTTCATTTTCAGAGACAGGTAAAAATATGTTGTCCGGAACCATTCCATCAAGCATAAACACTCTCACTGCTCTTTGGTATTTGTAAGAATCTTTAATATCAAATTTTTATCTATTTGATTGATATTGAAATATAGAATAATCACGTTTTTTTGTACATTTTGTTTCATAACATTCTCATTTATATCATTTATGTTTCATTTTTGTACTTTTAACCCCATATCTATTATTTTTTACATGAATTTTACTTGGTCCAGGACCAGATCTGAGTTGGTGATCGCAGACCAATAGAAATAGAAAAACATTAAGTATTTAGAAAATAACTACTATTTTAAAATTTCTCATTGGATAAAATTTTGACATGATGACCTTGTTTTGTGATTCAGGACTACCATAAAATCGTTGTTTTTTTATGCATGTGTTTAGTCAAAATTTGAAGGAAGTGGTTTCAACCCCCATGTGTTTAGCATATTTAAGATTTGAAGGAAGTTGTTTCAACTCTAGATTCCGTGGTGGATCTTCTACTGAAGGTTTTAAAACTGGTCCTTCCAGTTCTAATTCCAAATATTGATGCCAAGGTTGTTTAAAAGTAAATTTTCCTTTATTCAGATAAAGGATTACTTCTTTCATTTCCATATCATTTTCATCTTCTTTATAGACAGATAATGCCAAGCATTTTTCTAGCCTATCTTCATAATCTTGTAATTGGATATTATAGATAGTAGATATTTCATCTATAAAAGAACATGATTCTGGTGATTTGTATGGATGGTTCATAGCTTTGAAGATATTGAAAGAAACTTCATCTTCATTAACTCTTAGTATTAGTTCACATTTTTGAACACCAATTACGTTCTTCCCGTAGCTAGAAATGGACGACCTAGAATAATTGGCGCTGAATATCCTTCTTCCATTTCCATAATTACAAAATCTACTGGGAAGAAAAATTTGTCTATCTTAACCAACACGTCCTCGATGACTCCTTTAGGATGTTTAATCGATCTATCTGCCATCTGAAGGGTCATTTCAGTATTTGTAAGCTTCCCTATTCCTAGTTTCCTATAATCCTAATAAGACATGAGATTTATACTTGCTCCGAGATCACATAGTACCTTTTTAAACAGAAATCCTCCAATCTCACATGGGATGGTAAAACTACCATGATCCTTAAGTTTAGGTGGTAACTTATGTTGTAATATTGCCGAGCATTCTTCATTAAGGCATATATTCTCATATTCTTCCAACCGTTTTTTATTTGATAGGATATCTTTAAGAAACTTTCCATAGGTAGGCATGTTGATTAAAGCTTCTATAACAGGGATATTCACATGAAGATGACGAAAGGTATCAAGGAAACGAGCATACTTCTTATCGGTTTTTATCTTTTTAATTTGATCCTTTGGTGGGTAGGGTAAAGATTCTAGATCTATAACCTTCGGCTCTGAAGTTATATTCTCCTTTCCTTTTTCCTTGAATCCTTGAGCATTACTTGGTCGCCATGTTTCACGATCTTGAGATTTTTTCTTTGAAACATCCCCTGTATCATTTTTTTCTTGCTCAGGTGTTTGCAAGACTTCATTTCCTCCATCCTTGTTTTCATTATTGCTTTCTCTAACATGTTCTCTAAATAAGGTTCTCAGGTCACTGTCCCTTGGATTTTTCAATATTCTAGGAACTTTGACCCATTCCTCATCCTCACTTTCAAGTTCAATATATCTGTCTCGTCTTAAGAAATCTTCAATGATGTTTTCTTCCTCATCAGTGAATTCAAGTTCATCTTTATTTTCCTCAAATTTACTATCTAAATCATTCTCTACTTCATTATTTCCGAAGTTTTCTACTCCATTACTTCCACAGAGTTTTCTACTTCTGGTAATAACAACATTTACCTCTCTCGGGTTTCTTTCAGTATTACTTGGCAATCCTCCTGGGGGTCTACTGTTTTTACGTTCTCCTTCTCTACTCAAGTGATCTTCCATATTTCTTACTGAAGCTTCTATAGTTCTCATTCTGGTATCATGTCCACTCATGGATGTTTTTAACGTACTCATATCCTTAGTGACTGTACCTATAGAAGTCATCATGGTATCCATATTTTGAGCTTGAGTAGACATCACACCCATCATATTCTCCATTATTTTCTCCCATTTATCAACTCCTTCTGTAGGATGAGTTGAACTTTGGGTTACTTGTATACTTTGAGTGGTGTGTTGTGGATATGATCTAGGTAATGATTGTCGATTCTGATTTGAGGTATCTCCTTGATAACCTTGATTATTATATGAATTCTTATACGGAACTGGATATGGTGGTTGTCCTTGCTTACTAGGGGTTTCAGACCAACGAAAAGTAGGGTGATCTCTTCTAATAGCATTAAACGAGTTTGAATACGCGTTATTCAAATTCCTATGCTGTTGTAAAAAACTCACCTCTTCCCTTGAATAACCTTCTGGTTCCTCTATCCCTAATGACACATTATCATGATTTGAGTAGTCATTTGTTATATTATTTTCCGAGTTTATATTTTCTTGCGCTTGTAAGCCGTCAAATTTCCTACTCAAATTCTCCAAGTGTGCTAGGACTTCTGTATTCGATGTACATTCTCCTGCAAATGCTACTTTTCTAGTGCTAGAACCGGTTTCCCACATTCGGTTATTTTTGGAAATCTTTTCAATAGCATCGTAAACTACTTGTGCTTCACTCATCATTAAAGAACCACCACATGCATGATCAACATCTGCACGTGAATCTTTTCTTAATTTACGACAGAAAAGTTGGATTTGCATATCTAAGGAATAACCATGATCGGGACAAGCTCTTAATATCTTTTTAAATTTTTCCCAAGCATTCCCAAGCGTTTCTTCAGATCCTTGTCTAAAGTTAGCGACTTCAACCTTTAATTCCAAATTTCTACCAGGAGTAAAATACTGTTTTAAGAACTCGGTTTGAATATCCTCCCAACTCGTCAATGAATGATGTGGGAGTGACATAAACCAATCTCGTGCTCTTCTTTTTAAAGAAAAAGGAAACATTGACATTCTCGTTAATTCACGATGAGCACCTTGACTTTTGGCTGTATTACACAATTCTTCAAAAAGATAGAGGTGATGATGTGGATCTTCATCATCCTCTCCTAGAAATTGGGCTCATGTGTCAATTAAACCAAAAAGATGAGATTTTATTTCAAAATTATTTGCTCCTTCATTTGGTAAACGAATTGGATTATTAGTCTGTGATGTGATCCGTCCGGAGACATTTTATTTGCTTTGTTTATTTTAGTTTCCGGTGTTTTAATGAATAAAACGGCCTTAGGCCCGTGTCAAAAGTTGCCCATATGTTAGTATATTGGGCCACGTGTTTATTTTTAGCAAATAATAGCCGTTTGGGCTTATTAGGATTGAGTTAGATTTGTTACAAAATAAAGTGGCGTAAATTACATTGTAATTTATCCCACATCGGTTTTGAGATTGTCAGTCTTTTATTTTGTAGTCTATATAAAGGCAACCACTTGTAATTTTATAGAAAAAAAACCAATGATGAAATCTTTATAATGAAATTGAGA
Organism: Gentiana macrophylla; assembly: GCA_026214975.1. Classification (NCBI taxonomy): domain Eukaryota; kingdom Viridiplantae; phylum Streptophyta; class Magnoliopsida; order Gentianales; family Gentianaceae; genus Gentiana; species Gentiana macrophylla. Next base: position 43,764 of record JAOBSW010000773.1, on the reverse strand, counting down.
GTTTTCTCTTCTTCCTTGGTCTGTGATTGATCAAGAACATCGCTTGCGAGCGAGTGATCTCTTTGTCGTAGAGATTACACCCATTCAAGAACGAATCAGCGTTTTGAGCACGCGTTGTCTATTCTTGACCTTAGCCTAGGTCGAAGACTCTAGGTTTAGGTTCCATAGCTCACCATTGATCCCTTGAGTCGTTTCCTGGAACCGTATCCGCATCAGTTGGTAGCAGAGCCCAGTGACCGAGGTATCAAATATCCCAGTTTGTTTTAATTTCATTGTTATTTTTATTCATCTTCATCAAAAAAAAAAAAAAAAAATCTGCTGTGTTCTTGCTTCTTCTTCGTTCATCATTGATCAAAAAAAAAAAAAAAAGGATCTGCTGTCGCGTTTTTTTTGAATAAAACGGCCTTAGGCCCGTGTCAAAAGTTGTCCATATGTTAGTATATTGGGCCACGTGTTTATTTTTAGCAAATAATAGCCGTTTGGGCTTATTAGGGTTGAGTTAGATTTGTTACAAAATAAAGTGGCGAAAATTACATTGTAATTTATCCCACATCGGTTAGGATATTGTCAGTCTTTTATTTTGTAGCCTATATAAAGGCAACCACTTGTAATTTTATAGAAAAAAACAATGATGAAATCTTTATAATGAAATTGAGAGTTTTCTCTTCTTCCTTGGTCTGTGATTGATCAAGAACATCGCTTGCGAGCGAGTGATCTCTTTGTCGTAGAGATTACACCCCTTCAAGAACGAATCAGGGTTTTGAGCACGCGTTGTCTATTCTTGACCTTAGCCTAGGTCGAAGACTCTAGGTTTAGGTTCCATAGCTCACCATTGATCCCTTGAGTCGTTTCCTGGAACCGTATCCGCATCAGTCTGGTTTCTTCTTACGGTCTGATCACAGATAGGTCTCGGGTTTGGTGGGTTATTATTACGGTTATTCTGGTTCCGATTTTGGTTATTTCTATTATTAGGATTCTGGTTATTAGGGTTTTGTCCATGCCCTTGAGCATGATCTAGCCCTTGTTCAGGTGTTTCATCACTGGTTTCGGCCATTCTCGTTTCTCGATTTGTTGATTATTGCGAAGATTCGTCCTGATGTCCTTGGATGGTTTGACCTCGTTTACTCTCTACTCTTAACTGCCTTTCGTAAGTGTTTATGTTAGGCTTATAAGGAGTGAGTGGAGCCTTACCGCTTCGGGTCATCAACTATCGAAAATAGAAAATAACACGAAATTGATAGTAGTAAAAATTGGTAACTTACCTAAAAGGTAGGTACCAACAAAACGAAAAATAGAAATGAGGTTAAGAAAAGTGTTGACTTATCCTCGAGAATTTTGAACTAATACAGGTAGTAACCATAGACACAATGAATTAGCGTCGTTCCCCGGCAACGGCGCCAGAAAGCTGACGGACGTTTTCTAGTCTATTACAATCCTAACCGGCAGTGTACCAGGTCAAATTGTAGTTCTAGTCTGGTGAGTCAGGTGTCATATCCTCAGGGAAACAAAATTTAACTCAAAGTGTGGTTAAACACCAAGAAGCTATTATTAACTCAATCTAAGTCGCAGTTTTTCCATATAAATAATTGTTACACTAATAAAACAGTAAATAAATACTAATATAGATAACTTAATTATATAATTATACATAGATACATAAATACATATAGATATATAAACATACATATATATATATATATATATATATATATATATATATATATATATATATATATATATATATATATATATATATATATATATACCAATATATAATAAATACTAATAATATAGAAACTAGTATAATATAGAAACTAGCCAAGATAATGTTATTGAACCATGATCCTTTTTTAGTTTAATGGATGTGCTCGATCTTCTTTTTTTAGGTCCAATTGATTATGTGAAACGGTATACTCCTAAGCTCAACAATTCCTCCTCACACGAGCGTATGAAATTGTCATATGTCTCATCCTCTGTCAAATGTCATCTTAAACTTGGTTATTCCGGTTGTCAAACGGCCAATCTTTAAGATCTCGATTAAAACAGGTGATTTAACGTAATAATCTCTCGAGTACAAATATTCTGCCCCCGGAGGTAGGAAATAGGATTCCGTTTGTTAGGCGGCCATTTTTACCCTCCGGTTTTTCTACCCTTGATCTCATATCCTAACTTCTCTGATCAGTTCATGATTAGGTTATGGTTCTGTTCATACTGGTTAATTACGTCAATACGAACGTGCCATTAAGTTCAAGTAGAAAAAGATTCATCAAAATCAATTTTAATCAGATTTTAACATAGTCATCATCCATTTCCCTAAAAAGATCAAAATAATTCAATTACATATCTTGGCTAGTAATAGATATAGCCTATTATCATTATAACTAATATATAGATGAAGAGAGTTTGAGAAAGTAAATAATACTTGAGTAAACTTCAACTTAGTTTATTATTCATAAAGTAGGAAGTATAAATAGTTACAATTGAGCTATAAGCTAGCTTGGTCGACCACTTGATTATTTAGCTAGGGCGGCAAGCATGCTTAATAAAGTAAAAGGTAACTAGCTAATAAAGTAATCTAGCTATAAAGGCATATGACATATTAATTGTTTATATTGTACAAATTAATATGTCATATGGTACAAGATGTGTTATACACGAAATTAATAATGTATAAATAAATATTATACACTAATATTTCCACACCCCCCCTCAAACTGGGCTGTATATGTTGATGCAGGCAAGTTTGCTACTAAGTCTGCTGAACATAAGAGGTGGGATTGCCTTTGTGAGAATATCAGCATTCTGGTCTGCTGAGGGAACATACTGAAGTTGAATGATCTTGGCATCAATCTTCTCCTTCAGGAAGTGTCTGTCAATGTCCACATTTTTGGTTTTATCATGATGAATTGGATCCTCTGCCATGCATAAGGCTGAATTATTATCACAACAGAGTGTGATAGGTTGTTGAGAAGGTTGCTGAAGTTCAGTCGGTACCCTTTTTAGCCATAGAGCTTCACAGATGCCAAGAACAAGTGCCCTGAGTTCAGCTTCAGCACTACTTCTTGACACAGTAGATTGTTTCTTGCTCCTCCAAGTAACAAGATTCCCCCATACATAGGAGCAATAGCCTGTGGTAGATCTTCTGTCAATGTGACATCCAGCCCAATCAGCATCAGTGTAGACCTTGATGGATCTATCAGTAGACTTGGTGAAGTGCAAGCCTTGGCCAGGAGTGGATTTCAAGTACCTCAGTATTCTGCTCACACACATCCCAATGTTGCTCAAGAGGGGCAATGCATGAATCAAGCTAACTGTGATCGACTCCATATGCAATATCAGTCTTGTATGGGACGAGATAAATGAGTTTCCTACAAGTCTTTGATATTGATCCTTCCTAACAAAGAATGTTACCATGCGGCGAGGGTATGACTGGGTCTCTCTGGGGATATCTGACGAGTTTGCATCCCAAAGATACCGCTTTCCTTCAAAGAGTCCAAAGACATATTTCCTTTGAGAGATAGAGATACCCGGGTTGTTTCTTGCAATTTCCATACCAAGGAAGTATTTAAGATAGCCCAGATATTTAAGGAACACCTTTGCCAGTAGGGTCTTCAAATTTTGGATCTCAGTAGAGTCATCACCAGTAAGGATGATATCATCCACATATACAATAAGAATGGACCTTCTCTGGTTGGTTGTCTTGATAAACATAGTGTGATCTGAGTTGCATTGATGATATCCAGCAGCTTTGACCACAGTAGTGAGTTTCCCAAACCAGGCTCTTGGGGATTGCTTCAGGCCATATAGAGATTTCCTGAGTTTGCATACCTTGCCCTGAGTGTGAGGATTGACAAAACCAGGAGGTACATTCATGTAGACTTCCTCAGTGAGGTCACCATTGAGAAAAGCATTTTTGATATCCAATTGGTGTAGAGGCCAGTCAAGTTGGATAGCTAGAGAAATCAGCACCCTGACAGTGTTCAGTTTTGCCACTGGTGCAAAAGTTTCTTTATAGTCAATGCCATAAGTTTGAGTGAAACCCCTTGCAACCAATCTAGCTTTGTACTTGTCAATTGTACCATCAGCATTGTATTTGATAGTGAATAACCATCTGCAGCTGACTGTCTTCTTGCCTTTTAGAAGAGTTGTGAGATCCCAAGTATGATTATCCAGGAGGGCAGTCATCTCTGTTTTAACAGCAGCCTTCCACTTATCATTTTGAAGAGCCTCCTGAATATTTTTAGGAATAGAGTGAGAGTCCAAGTCCTGTGTAAACATGGCAAAGACAGGAGACAACTGATCATAAGATAAATAAGTATGAATAGAGTGATCAGTGCAAGATCTCTTTCCCTTCCTGAGAGCAATAGGCCTATCATCAATGTCGGCAGTCTTGAGAGTCCATAGAGATTCTTTGAGTGTCGATGAGGCTCGTGGTCGCAGGCTCTGGGTCGATGAGTCTCGTGTTCGGGAGGTTCTTTGAGGATCGTGAGGTCTGCTTTGAGAGTCGATAGGTCTTGAGGTTCGATCTGTTGAGAATCGATGAGTTCTTTGAGGTTAAGTGTTTCTTTGAGGAAAGGGTTTAGGTCAATTTCAATCGTGTTTCCATCGATGATCGCCTCAAGGACTTGTTTGTAGTAGGGAGTCCTTTCAAAAAATTTACATCCATAGAATTGTAAAATCTCTTTTCGTAAGAGAGTAACACTTGTAGCCTTTCCTGCCCTTTGCATATCCTAGGAAAATGCACTTGTGAGCTTTGGGATCAAGTTTGCTTCGTGTTCGGCATGGATATAGACAAACACAAGACAACCAAAGATTTTTGGAGGTAATCGGGAAATAAGATGGGGCCGGAGTGTGTGGCGGTAGGGGTTTTGATAGGAGTTTGAAGCCTAGCACCTGTGGAAGTCTGCATTGATTAAGTATGTGGAAGTCAATATAGCTTCACCCCACATATATTTTGGAACATTTGTGGTAAACATGATAGACCTAGCCATTTCTAGCAGATGCTGTTCTTTCTCTCAACAACCCCATTTTGGCCGAGGAGTCTCAACACAACTACCGATATGGACAATCCCTTATTCATCAAGAAATTAATACGAGATTAGACTCATAATATTCAAGAGCATTGTCGGGTCTTCAAAATTTTGATCTTAGTGTCAAACTGAGTGGAGACCATGTTGTAAAACTCTTGAAAGATGGATCCAACTTCAGATTTATCCATCATTAAAAATAACCAAGTGGTTCTGGTGTGGTCATCTATGAAGGTAACAAACCACCTCTTCCCTGTTATGCTTTTTACTCTTGAGGTCCCCATACATCACTTGTGAATTAAGGTGAATGGTGTGGATGGTAAGTGAGGTAATTTTGCATACACAGATTTGGTGAGTTTGGCAAATTGACAAATATCACATTGAAGATCATTCAAATTACAACCTTTAAACAATTCAGGATCTATAGACTTTAAATAACTAACACTGGGATGTCCTAGTCTATAATGCCATAACATGATATTGTCTAGGTTTTGAGTGCAGTTCTTGAGGCGATTCATCTTCGCTTTCTCTTGTCAGCAGGTTGACCACATCTGATCTGAGCAAGGTTTAGCAGTCCCAATCACTGCCTTTGAGGAATGATCCTGGAAAGTGCACTGATTCTCATTAAAAGCAACAGTCCAGTTCAAATCTTTAGTAAGTTTACTGACAGATATGAGATTGCAATCTAATTTTGGAACAAATAGGACATCTTGTAGGCATATCTTGTTAGTAAGCTGCACCTTACCAAAACCTTTTGCACTAGAGATAGATCCATCAGCAGTCTTAACATTATGAATTTGGGGACATGGCTTAAGTTGAGTAATGAGATTTTTATTACCAGTCATATGGGATGAGGCCCCAGAATCAACAATCCAGGTTTCATTACTAATAGATGAGTAGAATTTACCTGTACTGGCATGAGAGGCTATGTCAGTAGAGTGACTACCTCCCTTTGTTGAGTTAGGAAGGCTTTGAATGCAACAAAGTCGTGCATTCAACTTTGTTGTCATCTTCTTCCTCACTTATGTGTGCGCCTCGACTTTCCTTGGCGTGTCTTGAGGTCTTGGAGGAGTTAGGCTTACCATGTAGTTTCCAAAGAAGTGTCCTTGGTGTGATTTGTGCGCTTGCATTGGTCACGAAACAGCTTCCCGCTTTTATCAAGAAGCTTCTGTAAGCCTCAAGAACCTCAAAGAGGTTCCCGACGGTCGGCAGTGGCACTCTCAGTAAGGTTGTCAGCAGGGGAGTTCAGTAGCATCACTTTCCTCATGCTTTCCTCATGTTTGACCTCAGCATACATGGATTTGAGATTTGGGAGAGGTTTAGTAGCCAGAATTCTACCTCTAACATCATCAAGAGTAGGATTCAGTCCAGTGAGTAACTTGAATACTCTCTTCTTTTCTATGATGTCTTTATACAGAGCAGCATCCTTGACATCATTCCAGGAGTGAGTTTCCAACATATCTAGGTGTTGCCATGCCTTAGATAGTTGGTTGAAATATTGAGTCACCAGACATATCTCCTTGTCTGCAGCTTTGAATTTGAGCTTCAAGCTCATGAGACCTCTCGATGTATTGTCTTTCTTGGAGTAAAGATCCCTGGCATTATCCTGCATCTCCTTTGCAATTATCATACATCATAAAGTTCTCACTAATCTCTTTTGTCATTGATCTTGTGAGAATGGTCATGACTTTATTATTAGTAGTATCCCATGCTTCAAATCCTGGGTCATCTTCAAGCAGGGGCGGAGTTTAGAGTCGACAGTATCCCATCTTACCTTGTCCAGAGATGTACATTTTCATAGACCTTGACCACAGCAAGTAGTTGTTGCCATCAAGTCTATGATTAGTGTAAGATGAAGAGTCAGTGACCCCAGTCTGCTGAGGCAGCTGGGACTCAACTGAGGGTGAGGAAGCTTCAGATAATGAAGACATTCTTGATTCAGCATGGTACTGAGAATTTGCAGCGGATTCAGGAGTTTAAGGCTCTGATACCATGAAGAGAGTTTGCGAAAGTAAATAATACTTGAGTAAACTTCAACTTAGTTTATTATTCATAAAGTAGGAAGTATAAATAGTTACAATTGAGCTATAAGCTAGCTTGGTCGACCACTTGATTATTTAGCTAGGGCGGCAAGCATGCTTAATAAAGTAAAAGGTAACTAGCTAATAAAGTAATCTAGCTATAAAGGCATATGACATATTAATTGTTTATATTGTACAAATTAATATGTCATATGGTACAAGATGTGTTATACACGAAATTAATAATGTATAAATAAATATTATACACTAATATTTCCTCAATAGATAATTATATAAACAACAAACATAATAACTCAGAAAATTACCAGTTATAATTGCAGAATCAGGGCCGTATTCTCTGAAAATAACAACTCCTTCATAAACAACGATCCTTGATAATGATTCCCAGCATTACAACGATACTACGTTAACTACTTTATTTTTGGCAGAATGCCTACTACGTATTTACAAGATTTAGACTAAGGAAATATATATATAGAGAGATTATATATATATATATATATATATATATATATATATATATATATATATTGGTACACCCCAAAATGGATAGCATTGGAGGGGTATTTATAGGCAATTTTCACTGGGCCGGTTCGAACCGGAATTCTTCAGGTTCGAACCTGAATAACTGATTTTATCTTCTTCTGACAGCCCATGTGATAATCATCATTATTTTTCATCATTTCATAATCCGGTTCGAACCTGGATTGGGCCGGTTCGAACCGGCTCATCAAAACATCCGGTTTGGGCTGTGATTTTTTCATCTTTCTGATCCGATTCTTTCACTGTGTATCATATTCTCCATCATATTATTCCTGCACAAGTAAAAAGAAACGAACCACAGGTAAATCTGATAACAAAAACTACCATTTATATTAGATTTTTACCGATTTATATTTATTTATAACGATTTATATTTTATAAGTTTTAGTTATATTTTTAAGAGATTTAAATAAAAACTATTGATAATACGTTATAAAATATCGTAATTTTTATCATATTTTTGTTATACATCAGTGATCCAAGCCACTTGACCTCCTAGATATGCTACCTTAGAAAAACCCAAAGTTTTTCTAAAACTCAAACCCAAGCACTGTTAGGAAATCACTAGTTTAACGCAGCGGAATTTAAAATTTGATTTCCTTTTAAATAGATCGTTCTTCGTTTATTGCAATAAACACGTTAAGTAGTTTGACGGTTATACCTTGATGATCTATAAGATCGTTGCTTTGACCGCCAACGGAGAGTAGTTCAGTGCGCAAACCGTCCACGTGTCCGGCCTCTATCGCTAATCCACACGAACCCCTTTCCGGAATCCTCCTTGGATTGCTATTGGAAAACTCCGGTTGCTAGACCGGCCCTTTTCCTCCCTCACAAACTCACTATGGGTTACTCTCTATTTTACACAACAACTATGAGCCCTTGCAATTGTGATGTACAAAAGAGCTTGACACTCACCTCTTATTTATAGGTGAAACTGGCGCCCCATGTGTGTGTAAGAGAAGAAAACTTTTTCCCAATAAAATAAGGAAAATCAACTAGATTGATTTATCTCTTTTATTATAATTAATCTTGTCAATATCTTATATTGAATATAATTATCTTATTACCTGAAATCTATTTTTCTAAAATCAATTAATATCTTATATTAATATTATGGTAATCTTATTAATTAAAGTGCACAATCTAAATGTATCCAATATACTTCAAAAATGGTGCCCCTACAGTCAATAATTTGACTTTCGTAATATTCTTTAATTAATATAATTTGTATATAATTAATATCTTGTATTTTATTTATTCATAATAAATAAATACCACAATATTAATTTACCACTATAACCTTTATAGTCTAGAGATAAACTTTCCTTATTTGGTTATCAACTATAACCGCATTTTAATCTGACTCGATGTTCATATGTGTGTGACCATATGCTTCCGAATATGTTGGCCGTAGACACAAAGTGCAATTTACTAAAATGACGATCACGAGATAGCGTCTAGCAACACACCGTGACCCCCAATCATCGGAAGAGTCAAAAGCAATGACTATTACCTTTTATGTGAAGCAGTTACCGTGTAACTTACAATCTTATTGCTATAACAATATCCATACGATCGTTCCTCGAGTGTCAATACATTAACGATCGTATCTTATAATCTGGATATTAAGCTCTCTCAGGATAACACATTTATTCCCACTTTGCAAAGATTCTCGAGAGCTAGACATTCCTTATAAGAAGGCCATTTCGGATATTCAATCCCAATCATAGGATACGCGATTCCCGGACGACCAATCATGTATACTCCGCATGCTTCAATATCATATCCAATCACTACCGCATGATCGCCCCGAGGTTAGGAGAAATCTCAATGATGTATGATAAAAATATGATTATATTATATGATTTTTTATAACTTATTAGCTATAATATCGAATAATTTCATAAAAATATAACTAAAAACTTATAAAAACCTAAATCCTTATAGAAACATATCAATGATATAAACTTAGTAAAACTTATAGTTTTTGTGATCAGAATCACTGTGGTTTGTGTTTTTTTGACTGTTTCAGGGTATGAATGCAAGGAAACTGAAGAATTAAAATCAAAACAGCGAGAAACTGTATCAGTTTATTTTCAAAAGTTCGGCCCAGACCGGAAAAACCGGCCCCCGCCGGATTTCTCATCATTGCAACCCACGTGGGACTGACACAAGGGAATCAGATTCCCAAGGCCGGCCCGCGCCGGTGTATGCCCGGCCCCCGCCGGTGCACTGCCCCCAGTCTATAAATACTCCTCATTTGCAGATGTTTGGAGTTGTACCAATATATATATATGCCTCTTATATATATATATATATCTTATCTTTAGTTAGCTTTTAGTTACAAATACCGTAAAAGGCATTCTGCCGAAATAATAATGTAGTAGAAGTATCATTGTAATGCTTAGAAGGATTATCAAGGCTCGTTGTTGTTAGAAGAGTTGCTATTTCCGGAGAATACGGCTCTAACACTACAATTGTAATCTGAGGATGAGTGGCTAAGGGCTCAAGGCTAGAACCACCACTGTGAAACTACCATCACCGGAATAAATAAGGATTTCGCTTTCATTCGTTCCCGTAAGCTTTCTTGTTCTTCCTTCATGTTTTGAATTGTCTAAAGTGCAATGTGTATGAACAATACGTGTGTTGCATGCTAATAGAATTTAAACATACGAAAGTTGATAAATTCGTAGATTACCGTGAAGGAGAGTGATAATATTTTTCCGACAAGCGAGAGTTGAGGGAGAATATTGTTAGATTAGGATTTCATATCCAAATCTTTGATCTATAAATGCTTTAGTTGTACCGAGAGGGGAACTAATTAAAAGGCGATGAATCGAGAGAGGAAACGCCTCTTTAGTAGATTATAATCCAAGACTTATGAATGAGTGTGCCTTTCTTGTTAATTTCGGTGGGGTGGTGGAACAATGGTGCGTTCTAGTTGTTTTAATTATAATTGTTACAAAAAGATTTGATATGTATTGGTTTTTCTTTTCGTTGTTGAAATCTTTAATTTACTTTATTCAAGATCATCGAAATCAATTTCATAAGAAATCAAAGGCAAATCTATTTTCGTACAAGTCCCTGCTGATATGACCCGGTTTCACCACTATAGCTGCGAGCCTTCGCACTTGGGGCTGACATCGGTTTTATTTTATTACTTGTTATCTTTTGCTTTTCATAAAACCGCGAACAAGTTTTTGGCGCCGTTGCCGGGGACTTGGCACGGAAAGTTTTCATTTTCAGTTTCTGTTATGTATTAGTTTTACAGTTTTCTATTTCTGTTTTATTTACGCTGTTCAGACCTGTTTCGAGCCTATTTTAGTTTAGTTTTTATTTATTAAGTCGCAAAAAAAAAAAAAAAAAAACCTGTGTTCCTTGGTCAATCATCGAGGTTGGGTGATGGGTTCTCGGTGAATCCCACTCTGCGGAAGCATAAGGAGTTAAATCCCGAAACCTCGTGGTTAAGGTGTTGGTGTTCGAACGTGGTTTATGCAAACTTGAACTCACGGGGGACCTCTTTTATATAACCCAGAGCTAGAGCGAACCATCATTCGACCGAACAGACGTTTGGCCCGGCTCTCCGGACCGGCGGACGAGGGAATCACGGAAGAAAACGATCCTGAAGGATTCGTTGAGGGAGAAGCTCAAAGAGCCCATGTTGAGGAAATGGCAGATCAACAGACATTGGCAGACTTTGCCATGCCATCTACTGTGAAAGTGAATCCTGCGGTCGTGATTCCTGAAATCATGGCTGATAATTTCGAACTCAAAACTTCTTTAATCAATTTGGTGAGAGGTTCCACATTCCATGGATTTTCCACTGAGGACCCGCACGATCACATTCACTCATTTCTAGAATCGTGCGGGACTACTTTAATCAAAGGGGTCACTGAGGACGCCCTGAAGATGAAACCTTTTCCCTTCTCACTGAAGGGAGAAGCGAAGGAATGGTATAAATCCTTACCAGTCGACTCCATTACTTCATGGGAGAAGTTGGAGAAAGAATTTCTGAGCCAGTACTTTCCACCTGCAAAGACGGCTCATCTTCTGAATCAGATATTCACTTTTGTGCAATCCGAGAAGGAATCGTTTTACGATGCGTGGAAACGATTTAAGGCTCTCTTGAGGAAATGCCCCCACCATGGGCTGGACAAACAAAGATTGATCAACACTTTCTACAGTGGTTTTGATGTAAACCGAATCTCGTAGGATCGTTGATTAAAGCACAGCAAACGATTCAGCAATGAAAAGTATATTTTTTATGGATTTTCTGAATATAAAACGAAAATAACAAAAAGGATATGTAAATACTCCATCTCAGAATATTTACTACGGTGATCCCATCTCAGGAACACCAACCAATTACCCCGTCTCAGGATAATCGAAAGAAGTCCAATCTCTGAAAACTTCTTGAAAGAAACCCAATCACTGAAAGTTTCTTATGATGAAAATTCAATCTCTGAATTTCAACCAAAATAGTTTTTGATTCAATAATAAGCTACCTATTCAAATACAAGGAAATGCCTTATATAGGCTACAAACTCCAAGTCCAATTGCCATTTTAGCAATGTGGGACAAAATAACAATAATTAAAAATAATAATAAATATAAAAGACAATTAACCAATGTGGGATAATAAAAGACTAATTAAAAGACTAAATAAAAGACTCAATCTTCCTCTTGAATTGGGCTACATCATTCCCTCCCGCTTCAAAAGGATTCGTCCTCGAATCAACCCGGATCGAACACGAATATCGTGCTTCCATACGTCCACTCACCCACGGAGAAACTCAGAATCACAACATCGCAAAAACATGGAATGGCGCGAGTGGAGAAATCAGCGACAACAAAATCCAAAGGGCGGCAATGCTGTAAATATGGATCCACATATACATGTGGCGCTTGTAACGCCTTCAAATCAGCAACTAAAATTGCCGAGCGCACCTTTGAACCATCGGATTGCACCGGTTCGGTCCCCGGTTTGACCACAATCGATTCAGCAAGTAAGTCCACGGGCATAGTGATGGGGTCAACACCAATATCCATCTTGACGTCGGCAAACTCGTCAGAATGGTCGGGTACCGGTAAAGGAGAATCAATAGAAGCAATCGGAACAACATCATTAGTAAGTGCATTAGGAACCTCAATGAACTCTTCCGTGGCTGAATCAACAATAAGAATGTCAACCTCCTCATGTACCACACGGCCGTGAGGGGGTTGGGAATAACTGCTTATTCAATTTAGCATGTGAAGGAGAGAATTTGGGCGGTTTGCCACCCATAGCTTCTTCACGTGTTACAACATGCGTGATAAAGAAAAGTTCATCGTACGCCTTCCACTTTGCGTCCAATTTCCTCCAACGTTCTGCACGGTCTAATTTCCGTTGTTCGCCTCTCTCGCTTGGGTGAGCAATATATCCCTTCAAGAGTTGGTCAATACGTGACAATCTCGTTGCAAAATTATCATGCCAATGTCGTTGTGCTCAGATGCGTCTTTGCTCGCTGGCGTAGTCATTTTGTTCCTTGACAAATTCAGCGTCGGCCTTCTTGATAGCAGCCGGATAATCCAGTTCGGGATCATATTCCATATAGCACTCATAACCATTGTAACGTAACATACCACCTCGACCCAACTTCATCTCGATAATTAGGGTTCCCGAAATTATTCAGCAAAAATCTCTCTTGGCCGCCTCCTAGGGTTACTTGGATTTCAAGAATGCCGCAGATGATTCCTCGGAAGAACAGTAATTTCAGACTAAAAACGCAGTTTGTTTATGAACAAATAGGGGTTGCGAAAATAGCAGCAAAATTCGAAGATGTAAGGAGCTTTTGAGTGCGGCTGCTATTAGGGTTCTTGTGAATCAAGGATTACGACTTCAAGAACAGAAAATTGAAACGCAGCAGCAAAATTCTTCAAGAAAACGCAGCAGTAAATTTCCCAACAAAAATTTTCGTCCCAGCAATATGTTAGGGTTCTTGTCACGACAAAACGGTATGGAATTCGGAAAAACACAAAGAACGAAAATTGTAGAGAACGAAATTTTGGTTAAGACTGTTAAGTTTCAGAATTTTTGGACAGGTATAACCCACTCAAATCGAATTCGTAAACAGGTCACTCTCGGGTTACGGGTTTTGACAGAAACAGTCAACTAGGTGACGGCGACTATTGTGCAAAACCGGTCGAGATTCTGAAATAACTGAAAGAATCAAAGTTGTAGAACAATGAATTTCCTATGTGATCACAAAATTTCATTCAATTCCGACCACCACAACTCCTTAAAAACAAAGTCGACTACAAGCTGTTCCAGAAAATCGAGCAGAATATTCCGATCCAAATTTGATCAAGATAAAATCCGAATTTGCTAAAGTTCCAAAGAGACAAAGGATAGCCAATACAATGTTCTATCTACTGGTAAATTTTGAGGATTTTTAGACTTGTTTTGAATAGGGAACGATTGGAAACAAAGTCGGACAGTCAGATTTCAAGAGCAGAAAAATTAGGGTTTCGACCAAGAATAATATGTCACGCCTGATTTACCTCAATACGTAGGGTTCCTTGATGTAATATGCAGCAATTCAGCGATTGTAATATGTAGCAGCAATTAGGGTTCAAACGGCGGCTGCGATTAGGGTTCTTGGGAAACAAGAACGCCGACTTCAACTCCGAAAAACGCGACAGAAATTTTCTCGTTAAAAACGCAGCAGCGTTTGTTGTTGCTTTAATCGCCTGCTCTCTGATACCACTTGATGTAAACCGAATCTCGTAGGATCGTTGATTAAAGCACAGCAAACGATTCAGCAATGAAAAGTATATTTTTTTATGGATTTTCTGAATATAAAACGAAAATAACAAAAGGGATATGTAAATACTCCATCTCAGAATATTTACTACGGTGATCCCATCTCAGGAACACCAACCAATTACCCCGTCTCAGGATAATCGAAAGAAGTCCAATCTCTGAAAACTTCTTGAAAGAAACCCAATCACTGAAAGTTTCTTATGATGAAAATTCAATCTCTGAATTTCAACCAAAATAGTTTTTTGATTCAATAATAAGCTACCTATTCAAATACAAGGAAATGCCTTATATAGGCTACAAACTCCAAGTCCAATTGCCATTTTAGCAATGTGGGACAAAATAACAATAATTAAAAATAATAATAAATATAAAAGACAATTAACCAATGTGGGATAATAAAAGACTAATTAAAAGACTAAATAAAAGACTCAATCTTCCTCTTGAATTGGGCTACATCATTACATCTCGTAGGATCGTTGATTAAAGCACAGCAAACGATTCAGCAATGAAAAGTATATTTTTTATGGATTTTCTGAATATAAAACGAAAATAACAAAAAGGATATGTAAATACTCCATCTCAGAATATTTACTACGGTGATCCCATCTCGAACACCAACCAATTACCCGTCTCGGGATAATCGAAAGAAGTCCAATCTCTGAAAACTTCTTGAAAGAAACCCAATCACTGAAAGTTTCTTATGATGAAAATTCAATCTCTGAATTTCAACCAAAATAGTTTTTTGATTCAATAATAAGCTACCTATTCAAATACAAGGAAATGCCTTATATAGGCTACAAACTCCAAGTCCAATTGCCATTTTAGCAATGTGGGACAAAATAACAATAATTAAAAATAATAATAAATATAAAAGACAATTAACCAATGTGGGATAATAAAAGACTAATTAAAAGACTCAATCTTCCTCTTGAATTGGGCTACATCAGGTTTGACTGAATTGACTAAGGGAATGGTGAATAGTTCTGCGGGAGGTGCATTTCTGAGAAAGACACCTGATGAGGGATGGACGTTGTTTGAATATATTGCAAAGTATAATTATGCCCCTACCTATGCAGGTGCATCCAATCAGAAAAGCTCGACTGCAGGAAAGTATGAGGTAGATGAGACCACGTTTCTAAAAGCTCAGTTGGCCGCACTACAGAAGCAAGTGACGGCAATGAATGTTCAAAGTCTTGTGTGTGACAACTGCCATGGCCAAGGCCATCGTAGTAATCAATGCCAGCTTGACCCGATCTCTCAGGTCAAATCTGTTCAAAACAATGTTGTTTGCCAAAATTGCGATACCGTTGGGCACACATTCCATCAGTGTCATCTATTGTTGCATTCAGAGGAGGTGAATGTATTCACTTCTCAAAACTATCGACCTTCGGGTCAGAATCAAAACACTCAAGGGTTCAATTACAACCGGAACCACCCTGGTTTCCGATGGAGTGACCCTTCTGGGGCAGCAAACCCCCATCAGTTTCAGGCCCCTAGGCCTAATCAAAGCAATTTTCAATTCAACTCTCGACCGGCATGGAACACCAATCCACCGGTCAATCACAATCAAAATCAGAATCAATCATTTCAGATCTTAGAACAAAAGTTGAGTGAGCAAGTCACGGCCAACACTCATTTGGCAAATGCATTGAGTACTTTGACCAGTACAGTGAGGAATTTGGAGGTGCAAATGGGCCAGATTTCAGGGCAGCAAGCAAGTCGACCTCAGGGCCAGCTGCCGAGTTTTACTGAGAAGAACCCCCGAGGGGTTAACATGGTCCAGAATGATCAGAATACTTGCACCGATCTGTCTGCACCATAGAACTATGGTCAAGATGAGTTGAGTGCCGTGAATCTGAGGAGTGGGAAAACAGTTGGTGGTCAGGACAACCAGGGAAACGAGTAGCCCCTCCTGCAAGAAGTGAGGCAGGAGGGGAAGATCTTTGTTCTCCTCAAAAGGATGCTGGGGCAGCTGTTGAGCCAAGCGAAAAAGGAAATTCTGAAGAAAAGGTGAGAGTTGAGAATTCTGATGATGAAGGGAATACTACTGAGAAGAAGTCGGATTCTAAGTTGAGTTCTGGGAAGCATGTGAGGTGGAAGGATAGGGAAGACAAAGCAATCAATCATAAGACAGCAAAGAAGAACTTCACTGAGGAAGACTTTGCTGATCTCCCTTACCCACCTAGCAAAAACAAGCTCTCATTAGCAGTCGATAAAGAGTATAAGAAGGTTATCGATTTGCTCAAGAATACTGAGGCAAATATTCCATTAGTTGATCTTTTGGTAGGGATGCCAAAGTATACAAAGTTTATAAAGGACGCAGTAAGTTCGAAAAAGAAGCTTCAAGAGCTCGAACACATAGTGTTGAATGGAGAATGCTCCGCAATCGGCCAGACTAAACTTCCTGTGAAGTGTCCTGACCCTGGTAGATTCACGATTCCGTGTACTATCGGGAACAGGGACTTCCACAATGTTTTGTGTGATTCGGGAGCATCAATCAATCTGATGTCTACTTCAATCTTCCAATCTCTTGGATTGGATCAATCTATTACTCTTATACTTATTTCTCTTCAACTTGCAGATAGAAGTGTGAAGTATGCAAGGGGAATTGTAGAAGATGTGTTGGTCAAGGTTAAGAACTTCATATACCCAAATTGATTGGGTAATCATGGACATGACCAATGATGAAAAACCCTTGATCCTTGGAAGACCTTTTCTTGCAACCGCCCGTGCCTTACTAGATTCCTACACAAGGCGAAGTAACCTACTACATTTGGAGGATGAGAGTATAAAGTTCAATGTGGGAAATGCAAAGAAGCACGCATCCAGTGGACGCTTGTTTAGCTATTGAGGACGATTTCACTGATGAGTATGATGAACAAGTGTTCATGGGTAGTTGGGATGAGGAAGAATTCAATAAACAATCTGCAACTTGGACTGATGAGGAGTGGAAGAAATTTTTAGAAGAAATTGAGAAGAAGGACAAGGAAAGTTCTGATTACAAGGAGGTGGTAAGGAAGAGAATGAGGGAGAGGCATGATGATATTCCTAGATTTGCAAAAGGTGATGAGGCCCCTGTCTGCTGGGAGGCCATGATGCTTCAGAGCCCTTATGATAAGCTTGGAGATCTGGAGCTTAAGGGCGATAAATTGAGACCAAGTGTGAAGGAGCCACCGTCAGATTTAGTGTTGAAACCCTTGCCTCAACACTTGAAATACATTTTTCTGAGGGACGGTGATAAGCTCCCTTTGATCATTTCATCTAAGTTAGAACCGAAGGAGGAAGAAAAGATTATCAAAGTGCTGCAAGATAATATCCTCGCCTTTGGTTGGCAAGTGGGAGATATCAAGGGGATAAGCCTTGATATCTGTATGCATAAGATCAGGACTGTAGAGGGATCGAAGAAGGTGCGACAGCCTCAGAGAAGGCTAAACCCTCATATGCAGGAAGTCGTTAAGAAGGAAATCATCAAATTGCTTGACATGGGTATCATTTACCCAATAGCCGATAGTGAATGGGTGAGCCCCACTCAGGTGGTGCCAAAGAAAGGAGGAATTACTTTTGAGAAGAATGACAAGGGGGAAGAGAGTGCCCTACGGCAAGTCACTGGGTATAGAGTTTGCATCGACTACAGAAGACTAAATGAGGTGACTCTAAAAGACCATTTCCCCTTGCCATTCATTGACCAGCTCCTTGAGAGGCTTAGTGGCAAGCAATTTTATTGTTTTTTGGATGGCTATTCTGGATACTTTCAAATAGCCATCGACCCCACTGATCAAGAAAAGACTACCTTCACCTGTCCCTCCGGTACCTTCGCTTACCGAAGGATGCCATTTGGTCTCTGCAATGCACCGGCTACATTTCAAAGATGTATGATGGCTATCTTTGATGGTTTAGTGGAGAAGGTGATGGAGATTTTTATGGATGACTTCTCTGTGTTCGGGGACAGTTTCGACCACTGTTTACACAATCTTGATAAAGTTCTATCCCGGTGCATAGAGAAGGACTTAGTCTTAAATTGGGAGAAGTGCCACCTGATGGTGGAAGAGGGAATTGTTCTGGGACACAAGGTGTCCAAAGAAGGTATTGAGGTCGACAAAGCAAAGGTAGAAGCTATTGAAAAAATGACATACCCCAAAAATGTAAGAGAAGTAAGAGGATTCTTGGGTCATGTTGGCTTCTATCGGCGGTTCATCAAAGACTTTTCTAAGATAGCCAAGCCTTTGTAGACTCTCTTAAGAGAAGACGTGAAGTTTGTTTTTACCCCTGAATGTGAAAGAGCGTTTAAAGAATTAAAAGACAAGTTGGTTACCTCGCCAATTCTTATAGCACCCGACTGGAAAGCTCCTTCGAGCTTATGTGTGATGCCTCTAATTATGCAGTCGGCGCGGTGCTAGGTCAGAGAGTGGACGGCAGGTTCCAACCTATCTACTACGCTAATCACACTTTAAACCCAGCGCAAGTAAATTATGCAACAACTGAGAAGGAGTTGTTGGCAGTAGTTTTTGCCATGGATAAATTTAGAAGCTATTTGCTTGGGTCGGAAGTTACGGTCTGGACAGACCATTCTGCATTGAAGTATCTGTTGAGTAAGGCTGATGCCAAGCCTCGTTTGTTGAGATGGATCTTGATTTTACAAGAGTTTGATGTTCATATCCGAGATAAGAAGGGTAGCGAGAATGTGGTAGCTGATCACATGTCTCGGCTGACCAATGATCCTCAAGTAGAGTCGGATGAGATTGGAATTGATTTTCCAACTGAGCAACTCATGACCATTGATGTGTGCGAGGTTGCTCCTGCCCGTGCGGGAAAAGGTTCTCCTTGGTTTGCACCCTTTGCAAACTTCTTGAGCGGCAGATATCTGGACCCTGACCTGACATATCAGCAAAAGAAGAAATTCTTTTCGGATTTGAATTATTATGTATGGGACGATCCCATTCTCTTCAAACGTTGCAAGGATGGATTGCTCCGTAGGTGTGTCCCTGAGTTCGAGCAGAGGGACATTATGGAGCAATGCCATGGAGGACCTGTGGGAGGTCATTATGGAGCTAGGAAGACTGCTGCGAAGATTTTTCAGTCCGGTTTCTACTGGCCAACAATCTTTAAGGATACAGAGAGCTTTGTAAAAGGGTGTGACCGGTGCCAGCGCACCGGTAAACTTTCTCGGCGAATGGACATGCCCCTCCACCCCATCCAAGAATGCGAGGTTTTCGACGTATGGGGTATTGACTTCATGGGACCATTTCCATCCTCGTATGGGAACAAGTACATTCTGGTCTGCGTCGACTACGTGTCAAAGTGGGTGGAAGCGATAGCAACACCGCGGAACGACCACAAGGTGGTCAAGAACTTCTTAAAGAAAAATATTTTCACACGGTTTGGCTGCCCACGAGCCCTCATCGGTGACGAAGGAACTCACTTCTGCAATACTCCACTAGAAAAGATTTTAGAACGATATGGGGTAAACACAAAACTGCTACCCCCTATCACCCTCAGACGAGTGGGCAAGTTGAAGTGAGTAACCGAAGCCTGAAGAGCATTCTAGAGAAGACGGTGAACTCTCATAGGACGGACTGGAGTCAGAAACTAGATGATGTACTTTGGGCCTACAGGACATCTTTCAAAACTCCTATTGGCACGTCTCCGTTTCAGATGGTTTATGGCAAGGCCTGCCACCTGCCAATCGAGCTTGAGCACAGAGCATTCTGGGCTATTAAATTTTTGAATTTCAATAGCCAGTTATGCAGAGAAAAGCGATTGTTGCGATTCTGCGAGGAGCTTGATGAGTTCAGACTCCAGGCCTAAGAGAGCTCGAGAATCAGTAAGGAGAGGACTAAACTTCTTCACGACAAGAAAATCAAGAATAGGGAATTCAAAGCAGGCGAGTGGGTTTTACTGTATAATACCAGGTTACATCTATTTCCTGGTAAGCTACGCAGCCGTTGGTCTGGCCCCTTTGAAATCTTTCAGGTTTTTCCTAGTGGAGCAGTCGATTTGAAAGATAAGCAGGGCGGGTTGTTCAGAGTAAATGGTCATCGGTTAAAACACTATATTGGTCAACAAAAGGAACGACCGGTGGTTTTTTATCTGAACGCCGTCCCTAGTCAAACCAGCTCCAATCCTTTGGCACCTGACGATTTACATCTCTGTGAGTTCTTTGATGATGTTGTGATCCCTGATGTTACACCTCGTCTTGTGAAACAAAAACCTAAAAAGAAGAAGAAAAGAATCATAGGAACAAAGTGGATACAGACGTTTGATAATATGGCCAAGACGTTGGCAAGACTTTGTTCCTGTGGATTCCAGACTGTCGACCCCGAGGAGATCGAGAATGATTCCGGGAAGAAGCCTCACTGGCCTGACCCGGGTTGAGTTTTTATTGGTTAGTCGAGCTCCCGACTATAATTAAGCCCTACTAGGACGGTAACCTAGATATCTTTTTTTTTGTAGTTTATTTTTGTTTTGTTTCTCTTATTAGTTGCTAATGGTCGAGCAAACGACGTTAAACAAAAAGCGCTACCGGGAGGCAGCCCGTTAAAATAATAATAATAATTTGAATAAGACTAGTCTTACTGTGGAATCTATGGACAGAGTGAATATAATGGGTAATGTGGACTAAGTACAACCAAGTATCAGGATGAATGTTTGAATGACTTTTAAAAAGGGAACGATTAGGTGGTTATCCGAAAATCCCGAGGGAGATTACAGAAAACATTCAAATACATCATTTCTTGGACTTCGGTTATTAGAACAATTTGAAAGGACCCTTGAGGATCTGGGTATAAAAGACTCAATACTCTTTCACACATTTCATTTTATGATCTAGTCTGTTTCAAATTTCTTTTGTGCCCCTATCCCCGAGGTACGTCTTGTTTCCCCATGTGTGCAGGACATTTGCGATAGCGATTGTGAGCTTTTAGATAAAATCAGTTTACCGGTGGATGGTCCACAGTCTACTGCTTTTCTCAAGCATTTCTGGATCTGACTCATGACCACTTCCAGAATTGCCACCTTCGAATTACAACCAGCTAAGTTTTTCTTATTTTGCACATGCTGAGGGCATCATGTAACTTACGTGTGGGGGAGGGTTATATATGTTTTATTTTTATTTTTATTTTTTTTCTTCTTGTCTTTGTTTTAAACGTTTATACTATATATATGAACATGTGCATATTTTCCTTTTATTTTCTAACTACTTTATTCTACTCATTATTCATCGGGACGATGTCAATTCGTAAGTGGGGAGTAGAGTATGTTAGTAAATAAATTTGAAAATATTAAAAATTAACGCTATAATTAAAATAAATATATTGATTGCTTAACACTTAGTTTTATTTTTCCTATTGTAGAAATAAGATAATATATAATTTTTATAATAAAAATGATATATTTGGATAGAATAAATTTTTAATTAAGTAAAGTAATCTCGATATATTATTTCTATATTATTTATATCTATTTTAGATTTTAATAAGATTTTAAGTATGTATACCTAGATAAATATTATGAAATATTTTTTTTATGAAATTAGACAAAAGTTACTTATAATTATAATGAAATTTTAGAATGATTTTCTTTTCATGACAAGTATGAATTTGGAATCAGATTAGGAATGATGAGATTTTTGGCATTACTTTGACTAACTATAGCCAAATAAGCCTACCCGAACGTAATTTCCAATTTTTATCCCCACCTCAGCCTTGTAGAGTGATCAAGACCTCACTCGAAATTAGCCATTATGATTAACTAGATATAACCGACCCTTAACTTAAAAAGGTCTACATTTCCTTGAAATCCCGCAAGTTTAGTATGTACTTATGGATAGCGGAGACGACATTGAAGTGCAATAATGGTATATGCTGAGATTGGAATTCGGAAGGCAGTCTTTTATCAAATATTGTTATTCTCTAGAAAAAGAATAAAGTATTAATATATTCGATCTCACCTTATGACGCTTGAAAGATAGTCGATTCTGGCAATGAGTTCGGGTATGTTTATGTGTAAAAAAAAAAAAAAACTCTGGTTATTAGAATTAAATTTTGAAAATAATGTCAGGATGTTACTGATCAAGATATTTTTGATCAAAAGTTGAAGGTGTAAGTATGTACGGCTTGCTTCTATTTCTTTTGATTTTCCTTTGTTATCCTTTCGATTAGCCAAACACCCTGAGCCTTAACGTTATAAGCCATTTTGCCAACTACTTGACTTAGTCCTTGATTCCGAAATTTCATATAGTGGCGATTACAAATTTGTTCTAAGTATTTTATTTTATATTTATTAAGTAATTCATGTAGAATTTCATTTAGATAATATTTTATAACTAATTTATTAAGTTATACACACTTTCTTTCTTCTTAATAATCTTAGATAGATAAAATTAATATAATTATAATATTGATAGCATACGTTACTAAGTTAGAAATTTTATCTAGAAGAATTATATTATTTTCATTATAACTTTTTATATATTATCGCTTATTTTGCTCGAGGACGATCAAAAGCTAAGTGGGGAGTAGTTGATGTATGATAAAAATATGATTATATTATATGATTTTTATAACTTATTAGCTATAATATCGAATAATTTCATAAAAATATAACTAAAAACTTATAAAAACCTAAATCCTTATAGAAACATATCAATGATATAAACTTAGTAAAACTTATAGTTTTTGTGATTAGAATCACTGTGGTTTGTGTTTTTTGACTGTTTCAGGGTATGAATGCAAGGAAACTGAAGAATTAAAATCGAAACAGATACAATTTAGTTTTATTCATTGAGTAAAAAGATGTATAAATAGATACAATTTGTAAAGTAAGTATCCTAGAGTATCCTAGTGATAGTGAGAGGTCCTATGAGTCAAAGATCATAGGCTGGCTGTCAGAGAACTGACTTGTGTCAGCCGAGATGCCCTTTTGAGTTTGACTTTACCTAGTACGACACAAATGGCATATTAATTGTTTATATACTACAATTAATATGTCATGTTACAAATAATGTGTACAAGTAAAGTGTTACACAAAATAATATATTCTACACGAGGACAAAGAGACTGCTGATCACCTCTTTGAGTTTAATGAGACTCAAGTAGTCTTGAGTAATATTTCCACCCCCTCTTCAAACTTTGTAGATGTTGATGATGCACCAAGTTTGCTACTTAGTCTCACGAACATAAGAGGTGGAATAGCCTTGGTAAGAATATCAACATTACGATCTGCTTTGAGGGAACATCTTGGAGTTGAATAATCTTGGCATCAATCTTCTCCTTCGAGAAAGTGTCAGTCAATGTCCACATGCTTGGTTTTATCATGATGGACTGGATCTTCTACCATGCATAAGGCTGAGTTATTATCACAACAGAGTGTGATAGGTTGCTGATAAGGTTGCTGAAGTTCAGTCAGTACCCTTTTTAGCCATAAAGCTTCATAAATGCCAAGTACAAGTGCCCTTAGTTCAGCTTCAGCATTGCTTCTTGACACAGTAGGTTGTTTCTTGCTCCTCCAAGTAACAAGGTTCCCCATATATATGAGCAATAGCCTGTGGTAGACCTCCTGTCAATGTGACATCCAAATTGAATCAAGATCATGTAGACGCTTGATTGATCTATCAGTAGACTTGGTGAAGTGTAGACCTTGGCCAGGAGTGGATTTTAAATACCTCAGTATCCTATTCACTGCATCCCAATGTTGCTCAGTAGGGCAATGCATGAACTGACTGACCAGACTGACCCCATATGCAATATCAGGCCTTGTGTGAGAAAGGTATATGAGTTTGCCTACAAGCCTTTGATATTGTTCTTTCCTGACAGCAATGTCACCATGCATTAGGGTATTACTGGGGTCTCTCTGGAGATCTGACAAGAGTTTTGCATCCCAAAGATGCCGCTTCCTTGATGAGGTCCAGACATACTTCCTTTGGGAGGCCCGAAATGCCATTAGTGTTTCTAGCTACTTCCATACCAAGAAAGTACTTTAGGTAGCCCATATCTTTAACTTGGAACACCTTTGCCAGTAGAGTCTTCAAGTTCTGGATCTCAGTAGAGTCATCTCCAGTAAGGATGATATCATCCACATATACAATTAGAATGGACCTCATCTGGTTGGTTGTCTTGACAAACATGGTGTGATCAGAGTTGCATTGATGATATCCAGCAGCTTTAACCACATTAGTGAGTTTTCCAAACCATGCCCTTGGTGATTGCTTCAGGCCATATAGAGATTTCCTCAGTTTGCACACCTTGCCTTGAGTATGAGGATTGATAAAACCAGGAGGTACATTCATATAAACTTCCTCAGTAAGGTCCCCATTTAGAAAGGCATTTTTGATGTCCAATTGGTGAAGAGGCCAGTCAAGTTGGACAGCTAGAGAGATGAGAACCCTGACAGTGTTGAGTTTTGCCACTGGTGCAAAAGTTTCCTTATAGTCAATGCCATAAGTTTGAGTGAATCCCCTGGCTACCAATCTGGCTTTGTACTTGTCAATTTTTCCATCAGCATTGTATTTGATAGTGAATAACCATCTACAGCTGACTGTCTTCTTGCCTTTTGGAAGAGTTGTGAGATCCCAAGTATGATTATCCAGGAGGGCAGTCATCTCTGTTTTAACAGCAGCCTTCCACTTATCATTTTGAAGGGCCTCCTGAATATTTTTAGGAATAGAGTGAGAGTCCAAGTCCTGTGTAAACATGGTAAAGACAGGAGACAACTGATCATAAGATAAATAAGTGTGAATAGAGTGATCAGTGCATGATCTTTTCCCTTTCCTTAGAGCAATTGGTCTGTCATCAATGTCGGCAGTGCTTTGAGAATCGATGAGTCTTTGGGATTACTAGCTCTGGTCGATGAAGCTGCTTTGGGTATCGATGAGCTCTGGGTCGGAGAGTTCGCTTGAGTCAATGCCAGACTCAATGTCGGCCAGATTTCTTGAGGGTAAATGGTTTCTTTGAGGAGCGGACTTAGTTCAATCTCAATCGAGTTTCCATCGATGACTCGCTCAGATGGGTTTGTTGTAATATGGAGTCCTTTCAAAGAATTTCACATCCATAGAATTGTAAAATTTCTTTTGTGGGAGAGTAACACTTGTAACCTTTCTGTCTGTGCATATCCAAGGAAAATGCACTTATGAGCTTTAGGATCAAGTTTACTTACATGTTGAGCATGGATATAAACAAACACAGTACAACCAAAGATCTTTGGAGGTAATTGGGTAATAAGATGAGAAGCGAGGAGTGTGTCGTCAGGAGTTTGAAGAGGAGTTTTGAAACCAAACACTCTGCTGGGAAGTCTGTTGATTAAATATGTTGCAGTCAATATGGCTTCACCCCACATGTATTTAGGAACATGTGTAGTGAACATGATTGATCTGGCCATTTCCAGCAGATGCCTGTTTTTTCTTTCAGCAACCCCATTCTGTTGAGGTGTTTCCACACAACTACTGATATGAACAATACCTCTGTTTGTCAAGAAGTTACTGAGGTTAGACTCATAGTATTCCAGAGCATTATCAGTCTTTAAGATCTTGATCTTAGTATCAAATTGGGTGGAGACCATGTGATAAAATTCTTGGAAGATAGGTCCAACCTAAGATTTGTCTTTCATCAAGAAAAGCCAAGTGTTTCTGGTATGATCATCAATGAAGGTTACAAACCACCTTTTTCCTGTTATACTTTTCACTCTTGAGGGTCCCCATACATCACTGTGAATTAGGGTAAAAGGGGAAGAGGGCAAGTGAGGTAATTTAGCATACACAGATTTGGTGAGTTTAGCAAATTGACAAATATCACATTGAAGATCATTAAGTTTACATCCTTTAAACAATTCAGGGATTAAAGACTTTAAATAACCAAAACTTGGATGTCCTAGTCTATAATGCCATAACATGATATTGTCTAGGTTTTGAGTGCAGTCATTTGAGGGCGATTACGTCTTGATCTTACATCTTGGCGAGGGTTGATCACAAAGCAGTGATCTGAAAGAGGTTTAGCTTGCCCAATCACTTCTGTGAAGAAAGATCTGGAATGTGCACCGATTCTTATTAAAAACAACGGTCCAATTCGGATCTTTAGTGAGTTTCTTGTGAGATATAAGGTTCTGATCTAACTTTGGAACAAACAAGACATTACTGTAGATATATCTCGATTAGTAAGTTTAACCCTCCCAACACCTTTTGCATAAGAAATGAACCATCATGAGTCTTAATTTGAATTTGGTTGCATGGCATATATTGGGTAATAAGGTTTTATTACAGTCATATGGGAAGAAGCCCGAAATCAACAATCCAAGTCTCATTACTAAGAGGTGAGTGAAATATACTGTTTTAGCATGAGTGGCCATTTCAATGGGGAGCTACCTTCACGATCTTTGAGCAATAAAGGCTTTAAAGGCGACAAAGCCGAGCATTCAACTTCTTCATCATTCTCCTCTTCACCGACAAGTCTGCCTTGACTTTCTCTGGTTGGTTTTGAGGTTTTAGAGGAGGTAGGCTTGCCATGTAGCTTCCAGCAATTGTCCTTGGTGTGATTTGTGCGTTTGCAGTGATCATAGAACAACTTTCCAGTTTTCTCAGTAGGCTTCTGTAAGTCTCGGTAACCTTCAAAGAGGCGGTACCTTGATAGGGTTGTCGGCGGGAGTTCAGCAGCATCACTTTCCTCCTGCTTTCCTCATGTTTGACCTCAACAAACATGGATTTGAGATTTGGAAGAGGTTTAGTAGCAAGAATTCTACCTCGACATCATCAAGAGTAGGATTCGATCCGATGAAGGAATTTGAATACTCTCTTTTCTCGATGATGTCTTTAAAGAGTGCAACATCTCTAACATCATTCCAGGGTGAATTTCCAACATATCTAGGTGTTGCCATGCCTTAGATAGTTGATTAAAAATCTTGAGATTCTGAGACATATCCCCTTGTGCGCAATTTTGAATCTGAGCTTGAGTTCATAGACTTGAGATGTATTGTCCTTTTTGAGTAAAGGTCTCTCGCATTATCCCGATTTCCTTAGCGATGTCATACATCATGAAGTTCTCATCGATCTCTTTTGTCATAGACCTCGTGAGGATGGTCATGACTTGGTTATTTTCTGTGTCCCATGCTTCAAACTTGGGGTCGGTTTGTGAGGCGGGTTTGGAACAGATGAGATATCCCATCTTGCCCTGGCCGGAGATATACATTTTCATAGACCTTGACCATAGCAAGTAATTGTTACCATCAAGTTTATGATTTGTAAAGAAAGTGTTCGATTATCCCATCTGCTTTGAGGCAAATGAGTCTCTTGAAGAAGATGAAACTTCAGATAATGTAGACATTTTCTGAAAAAGAACTGAGTTTTGCAGCGGATTTTAGAACTCAGAAACGCTCCGATACCATGAAGAGAGTTTGAGAATGTGATAAACACAAGAGTAAACTTCAACTTAGTTTTATTCATTGAGTAAAAAGATGTATAAATAGATACAATTTGTAAAGTAAGTATCCTAGAGTATCCTAGTGATAGTGAGAGGTCCTATGAGTCAAAGATCATAGGCTAGCTGTCAGAGAACTGACTTGTGTCAGCCGAGATGCCCTTTTGAGTTTGACTTTACCTAGTACGACACAAATGGCATATTAATTGTTTATATACTACAATTAATATGTCATGTTACAAATAATGTGTACAAGTAAAGTGTTACACAAAATAATATATTCTACACGAGGGCAAAGAGACTCTGTGATCACCTCTTGAGTTTAAGCTGATTCTAATGAGTTCTTTGAGTAATATTTCCACAATATCGAATAATTTCATAAAAATATAACTAAAAACTTATAAAAACCTAAATCCTTATAGAAACATATCAATGATATAAACTTAGTAAAACTTATAGTTTTTGTGATTAGAATCACTGTGGTTTGTGTTTTTTGACTGTTTCAGGGTATGAATGCAAGGAAACTGAAGAATTAAAATCGAAACAGCGAGAAACTGTATCAGTTTATTTTCAAAAGTTCGGCCCAGACCGGAAAAACCGGCCCCCGCCGGATTTCTCATCATTTCAACCCACGTGGGACTGACACAAGGGAATCAGATTCCCAAGGCCGGCCCGCGCCGGTGTATGCCCGGCCCCCGCCGGTGCACTGCCCCCAGTCTATAAATACTCCTCATTTGCAGATGTTTGGAGTTGTACCAATATATATATATGCCTCTTATATATATATATATATCTTATCTTTAGTTAGCTTTTAGTTCTGTAAATACCGTAAAAGGCATTCTGCCGAAATAATAATGTAGTAGAAGTATCGTTGTAATGCTTAGAAGGATTATCAAGGCTCGTTGTTGTTAGAAGAGTTGCTATTTCCGGAGAATACGGCTCTAACACTACAATTGTAATCTGAGGATGAGTGGCTAAGGGCTCAAGGCTAGAACCACCACTGTGAAACTACCATCACCGGAATAAATAAGGATTTCGCTTTCATTCGTTCCCGTAAGCTTTCTTGTTCTTCCTTCATGTTTTGAATTGTCTAAAGTGCAATGTGTATGAACAATACGTGTGTTGCATGCTAATCGAATTTAAACATACGAAAATTGATAAATTCGTAGATTACCGTGAAGGAGAGTGATAATATTTTTCCGACAAGCGAGAGTTGAGGGAGAATATTGTTAGATTAGGATTTCATATCCAAATCTTTGATCTATAAATGCTTTAGTTGTACCGAGAGGGGAACTAATTAAAAGGCGATGAATCGAGAGAGGAAACGCCTCTTTAGTAGATTATAATCCAAGACTTACGAATGAGTGTGCCTTTCTTGTTAATTTCGGTGGGGTGGTGGAACAATGGTGCGTTCTAGTTGTTTTAATTATAATTGTTACAAAAAGATTTGATAAGTAGTGGTTTTTCTTTTCGTTGTTGAAATCTTTAATTTAATTTATTCAGAATCATCGAAATCAATTTCATAAGAAATCAAAGGCAAATCTATTTTCGTACAAGTCCCTGCGGATACGACCCGGTTTCACCACTATAGCTGCGAGCCTTCGCACTTGGGACTGACATCGGTTTTATTTTATTACTTGTTATCTTTTGCTTTGCATAAAACCGTGAACACTCAACATTGTCAAAGCATGACAATCCACACCGTGATGCCACGAAGACTCCGGTCATAAGGATAATTACACAACCGCCACATAGTGTGACACTTGATGTAAGTGGGTCGATCCCAACGTCGCATCTCTAATACACGTCCACGTCATACCCAAGTATCTCCACACTTTGATGAGGCGAGATCTATCCTATATATGTGCTAGTCGATTATACTATCAATGTCCCGTTTGATAATACAAAAGACTAGAGACATTTAAGCACCAAACATGTTATAGTGATTAGAGATCTCATCAACCATAATCACTATCATGGCTTCTATCATGATTTGATACTAGGGGCGTTATATATATATATATATATATATATATATATATATATATATATGATAGATAATATGAATATAAACAATATATAATAGCATAAGTGATTTTATTAATCATAATAAACTTATTACATGAACTAAATAGACTGTAAATGACCCGACCCGGTCGGATCCGGTCCAACTCGATTGGGTTTAGGACACCTTTCCAACAAGTACTTTGGCCGAAAATACTAAGCCTAATACTTCTCAAGCATTTCGAAATTATGTGTTGTGTTTAAGGCTTGAGAGAACTCTCTTTATATATGAAAGTAATCCTTGTCCTTCAAGAATTTAATAATTAAATGATAATTATTAAATTAATTCTTAATTTAAATAAAAGATAAATATAATATATATCCCAAACAAATTAGGATAAATAAATATATTATCCAATATTCCATGATTTATCACTTAACAAATAAATTATCAAATCATATATCAAATAACTATCCAATTTCCCAATAATTAAATAATACTTTACAAAATGCGCCAACCTAATTAGGAAATAGGCTACACGCATTTTAACACAATTTGGGCACGAAAAATTTCTTTTCCATGTATTTAATTATTTAGTCCAACTTAACAATTAATCCACATATCTATTAAACAGTCCAATCCAACTATTTAATATTAATTGAGGTGAAACGACGAGAAAACGTATATGCTATATTAGGATCGACGTTGGGGACCACGGACCCCATATTCGAGTGAATTACAATAAATTGAATAAAATTAATCGTCAAACCGAACAATTATATCCAACCTATTAATTCCGGGATTACACCACCATAAACCCGAAACTGAACTCTGTTGAATATGGATATAAACTTACACTCAACTTTGAGTCGATAAACATCCACTGATATAATCATTACATACGGATAAATCCTCCATAAACCGTTCGTTACGATTCGGGATATTTCCGTAAACCTTTCTCGAAACCTCTTATCCTTATTTACCATTAACCCCTAGTGACAAAATAGTTCATAACTTAATATAATATGAACTGCGCTCATCGGTCTGTTTCTTGTTAGGAAATCAACGCGGGAACGCAGCATAATTCAAAATTTTGATTTCCTTTTGCCCAAGATCGACTTCGTTTAAGCAACAAACAAATAAGTAATAAGACGGTTGTACCTCAATGATATAAAAGATCGGCGCTTTGACCGTCTGGGAGAGTAGTTCAACATGGAGCCGCCCAGTGTTCGACCTCTACCGCCATCCACACGAGCAACAGACCGCTTGGAATCCCACCATGGATTGCTATTGGAAAACTCCGGTTGCTAGACCGGACTTTTTCCTCCCTCACAAAGTCACTATAGGAAGCCCCCCTCTTTCTTACACAAGAACTATGAGTTCTTGCAATTTTTCACAAGAGAACAATTGCTCTTGGAAGAATGGTGTACAAAAAGAGCTTGATGACCTCTTATTTATACTAGTAGGGGCGTGTACATTGAGGGTTGAGTGTAGGAGAAGAAAACATTTTTCCAATAAAAATAAGGACGATTAATTAATGTGATTTATCTCTCTTTCCTTATTTTTCCAATATCTTATATTGAATATAAATTATGTTATTACCATAAATCTATTTTTTTTTTCTCAAAAATCAATTAATATCACATATTAATATTATGGTAGATTTATTAATTAAATTGCACAATCCAAGTGTGTCATACACACAATCAAGATGGCGCCCCAACCTTCCAAAAATTGACTTATGGAAAAATTCTTTAAATAATATAATTTGTATATAATTAATATCTTGTATTTTATTTATTCATAATAAATAAATACCACCATATTAATTTACCACTATAACCCTTATAGTCTCGAGATAAACTTTCCTAATTTTGGTTATCATCTATAACCACATTTTAATCCGGCACGATGTTCATATGTGTGTGACCCGATAGGCTTCCGAATATGTTGGCCGTAGACACAAAGTGCAAATTACGAAAATGCCCTTCATGCCTAACGATCACGGGATAGCGTCTAGCAACACACCGTGACCACCAATCATCGGAAGAGTCAAATGCAATGACTACTACCTTTCATGTGAAACAATTATCGTGTAACTTACAATCTATCATTTGTAATAATATCCATACGGTCGTACATCGAGTGTCAAACATTAACAACCGTATCTTATAATCTGGGTATCAATCTCTCTCGAAGTAACATGTTTACTCCTACTTTGCAAAGATTCACGAGAACAAGACATTCATTATAAGAAGGCCCTTTCGGATATTTAACCTACCGATAGTGCAGCGATTCCCGAGATGACCAATCATGTATACTCCGCGATGCTACATATCACACCCAATCACTACCGCATGATCGCCCCATGGCTAAGAAACCTCAATAGTGTCAAAGCATGACAAAATCCACACCGTGATGCCATGAAGACTCGGTCTTAAGGATAATTACACAACCGCCACATAGTGTGACACTTATTTGTGTAAGTAAGTCAGTCTAACGTACGCATCCTCTAATACACGTCCACATACAGTCCAAGTGTCTCTACACTTCGATAAACGAGATCTATCCTTGCCCTTAAAGACAGAAGACATCTAATACGTGCTAGTCTGTTTATACTATCAATGCCCTGTTTGATAGTACGCCGGCCTAGAGACATTTAAGTATCAAACTTATTAAAGTGATTAGAGATCTCATCAACCATAATCACCTATCATGGTTTCTCTATCACAGTTTAATACTAAGGACGTTATCATATAACAATTCATAATTGGTTCTGTAAAAGAACATATATATGACAACATAAAACCCATTATATATGTACAAACATAAAGAAATAGTACAAATGATCCGACCCGGTCGGATCCGGTCCAACCCGATTGGGTTTAGGACACTATTTCAACATTTATAGGATTAACAAATAAGGGAACTGTCTATATACTTCCCGATGGAAGGAATAGATTTCATATCTGTGATAGCATAGACTACTCACTCAATCCGAATAATAGCCCAACGAGAAGTGTCGGACCACATACTACGAAGTGATCCTTACTAGCACATCAAACTCTACCTTAGTCTAAGCAGTTGTGTGTGATCACGTCCGGATTGAGATTAATCCATATATGATCATCTTGTGATTCGATAAAACTTATCGATCACGGAATTATATCGAGAACTCAAATCAAATCGGTCCAGCCATATATGATTATCATCATATATAAATGCCTCACTAGGTACCATATTACCAACAGTCCGGATAAGACTCTCACACCTAAAGTGTTCCGGACGCATTATTAGCAAATTAATCTTGAGACCCGTACTGAGATTAATAAACGCTACGAACTAAATTAATTTTAAGTACATCTCACTAACTCAATCCTCTTGTGTATAACCATACACTAAGTAATGTGATTACATAAACGATGTACTTAGGGTTTTCAGTAATGTCTTAATTATAAGTATACATGCATATAATAAGATGAATTATTAATTCTGTCCTAAAACAATTATATAATTATCTTTTGGGCACTATACCTAACAGAATTGCAGCAGGAGAAATCGAGGAACGAGCTAACATTATCGTTTCATTGATTTTCTTTCTGAGCGAAACTGAGGAGAAATCGAAGAATGAAGGTTTTCGATTGGAATGTGGGATTTTCGAATGGTTTTAGAGATTAAAAGAAAGTGCAAATAGTCCGAAAGAAAATAATTTGCCTTAGATCAATAAAAGATCTATTGAATTAAAATTTATATCTGAGTCGGAAAATGTACTAGAGACCCAATATTTTAATTTCATTTTTAATTATTATTTATCTTTTCCAATTTTCGAACAATAGGGAAAAGGAGGGCAATTTCGCCATTTCATTAGTTCTAAGGTCGAGGGAGGGTTTCTTTCCTCCCGAATTCATATGCCACAGCAACCATTTTCTAAATGGGAGTGCTGCATACTCTTTTCTGAAGCTATTAATGCTGGTATTTCCTCTTCTAATGCTCAGAATCTCCACATAAACAGCAAGGTAATCTTTGTTAATGCTGGTATTTCCATTATGCAATTTGCATGTTTTGTTACATCAATAAAAATTAACTGTGTACAAAAAAAGGGGGTACCATACCTTCCATTGACTCCTTTCACCTTTTTCACATACTCAGATTTTTGTTAGCTTTGCATGTCTGTC
Organism: Gentiana macrophylla; assembly: GCA_026214975.1. Taxonomy (NCBI): domain Eukaryota; kingdom Viridiplantae; phylum Streptophyta; class Magnoliopsida; order Gentianales; family Gentianaceae; genus Gentiana; species Gentiana macrophylla. The sequence goes on along the minus strand of JAOBSW010000773.1, from coordinate 9,773 downwards.
ATTTTTGTTGTTGTTTATGATCTTTATATGTCAATCTTGATGTGCAACAAATGGGTTTTAGTTAAATTTGAATAATGAATGGTTTTATTTTAGTTGTTGGCAGTTATTGATTGAATTGGTGGTTTCTTGAAACTGATGGGTCCTGTAAGAGGTTATAAGAGGAAAAAGGAAGGTTGAGATTAAAGCTGAACATAAATCTACTGTTTCTGGGTTTGAAGAGGACAACGATTCTGGTGATTGGTGGGATGTTTTGCCCCAAAGAATTGCTCGTAAGTTGTCCTTTTGGAATTGTTTTGATTTTTGCATTTTAATTTAATGAATCTATTTACTTGTGAAAGTTTTGATCTTTGTTGCTTATCGTTGATCGTATCTCCTATGGGTTGTTCGATTTGTGCAGTTTTAGTTTAGCATGACTTCACTTTGCATTTTCATATGAAGGCTTTAAAATTGAAGTACATTTTTTTCATATGTTGAAGAAAAATCCCAAAGTCCTCACTTTTTCTTTACCTTATAAGTATGTTATTTCAGTGAATGGTGTAGCAGAGACAATGTGATTGTTCTACATAGTTATGCCTACAGCGAGCGAATAAACAGATGTATGTTTAATGTATTTGTTAAAGAAAAGTTTCTTTCCTATATAGATTTTCTACACAAGTTTTGATCTTATATAGTCTTCTTATGCCCCTGCTGTTATGTTTTCTCAGATTGAAAGCTCAAACAGAGAAAGTGAGGCAGGGAAAGGAGATTCCAAATCGCCTGTTGCTGTTGTTGTTGCTGTTGTCTAGTCAGGATTTGTATCATTTTACTTTAAATCAACATATTGGAATGAACTGTAATGAATTGCTATCATATGAGTTTAGCTCAGAAGGACTTTATTGTTCAATGATTTTCCCGTTTCAAGATGCATTTTGACCTTTATATTAGTATAACAAAAATCACTCTCTATCATCCTTGAAAAGATGGAAATTTTGTTATTGTTTTGATGAAAAGGAGTTGTTATTGGGCACCACACACGCCATATCCGACCGTTGGAAAATAATATTCCAGTTGGCTATTCTACGGCATGCTTAATTTATGATGATGAAGAATAGCATTGGGTTTTCATAGTGTGATGTTTGTTCCCAAAAAAAAAAAAAAAAAAAAAAAAACTCAAAACTTCACAATGGAAATAGAAACTAAGCTCAATAAAATATGTTCTGATACATTTTTCAAAAGGCAAGAATTACAACAAACAATTCAAGAAATAGCATCCACTCAAAAGGAAATGGTGCACAAAAATCAACAAACAATTTAAATATGAGTCATAAGATACACTGCGTGAAGATTCTGAAGATTGGCCAAAAATAACAAATTTGATTAAAAATCCAGTGAATTGGGTAAAATGACTACAACATTTCCACCCGTATTTGCAGTTAGAAGCTATATGTGCTTGTATTGCGCACAGATTACGATCATCCTTTCGTTAGTCATCAACCCAATGAGAAAATGCACAATTAGGACAACGGTAATAAAGCCTTCCCGGATTCTTTGTGCTATTAAACTCTTACAATTGTTGTCGAATTTGCGACATTTACGACAACATGTGATTTGAGTTGAGTTTGCTCATTTCCTACAAAATAATGTATGCCATCCATAAAAAAAAAAAAACTTCAATACAGAATTACAAGAGCAAACATAATGCATACAAGACCAGGGCATACTCACATTATTCACATTATGCAAGATGAAACAATGACTGTGAAGTAAATTGAACTCGCATCAAACCTTGCAAGATCATCTGATAAATCAGCTCCCAAAAAAAACAAGAAAAATGACAACAATGGAGATCTTGGAGTACACAACCAAAGAAGACAAACAAGACGGCAAAGAATATAGGAAAACATTCAGTATGAATAAAATATTTCAGCAACATTTGTTCACTTGCAGAAGACAGCAACAAAAAGTAGACGAAACAGTATAATTTGATTCAGGCCAGATAAATTATCTAACAAAATGAAAGTACTTCGAAAAAAAAAGTTAAGAGCTTTCAACAAGCTAACAAATTCATCAGTCATAATACACCTCAACTTTTCAAGTGAAATCGAACAAAGTATTATCATACACACTATAGCTTCAGGAGCGAGTTGTGACAGAAACGAATACATCCGAACCAACTGTGATTCGGCCTTGATGAGCTTAATCCTATTTACGCCTCTTTACAAACCGGAAATGACTTTTGAATGCTGAGTCTAGTTAAAAGCAGATCAAGAACTAAAATTTTACAAAATCCATGAGAAAAGATGCACAAAACCGCGAAAAAGATGCACAAAATTCTTCGATCAAAATTAATTGGATCCACTTTGTCTATGCCTCCAAACTAAGCCGGATGAAAATTTTAAATTCCACGTGCGGCTACTTAAAGAGGCATCGTTTGGGAGAATTAGCCTTAGTAAAGCGAAAATCTTAAAATCGGTACTTTGGCGTTCAATTCCGTATTAATATGCATCGATTACACAAAAACGTGTTTTTAGGACACGCGAAGAACATTTTGATGATATAAACAAAATTCAATCCCGAAAGAAAAGCGGATGATACAAAAATTCCAGTTTCTTTCGACTAAACAAAATTCAAGTGGAAGAAAAGCGGCCGAGATATAGCAAAATACACAAACCAACCGAGGCAAAAGAGAGATTATGGCTTACATTTGAGCTCGGCCGGCGGTGAGATGAGAGAACGAGTTGAAGGAGAACGATTTGGGAAGCCGGATTCTTTAGGCTGAAGGAGAACAGTCTGTAGAATCACTTACGCAAACACACACTGCCATGAAGGGAATGACTTGCGACCCGTCAGTGGTGTTGGGAGGAGGAGAGGCCGACACAAAATTTGGAGTTTGGGGCCATTGAAAGGAGAAACGAGTTTTGAATTGGGGTTTAGGGTGTGTGGGATGCTTTATATAGTGCCCGAACGAGCTCAATTATTAGACGAATCGAAGTTGAGTCTTGTCGTAATGTCTCGAAAAGATGAATCATATCACGTTCGATCGACTGGATTACCCGTAATAGTCTTAATCGAGCACCGATTTAGCGTGAGATGAAGTGTAATCGAGGTTCGATCAAAGCGATTCTTGTGATCAGGGTTGATTACACGTAATAAGATGTTAGATCAGAGATTCGATCAAAGGCAATTCTTGTGATCATGGTTGATTGCACGTGATAAGATGTTATATCGAGGTTCGATCATGGTGATTCTGATGATCGCATGATTGATTACGTGATAAGATGTTAGATCGAGGTTCGATCACGCAGCGATTTTGTGATCATGGTTGATTACACGTGATAAGATGTTAGATCGATGTTCGATCACGGCGATTCTTATGATCACATGTTTGATTACACGCGATAAGATGTTAGATCGATGTTCGATCGCCGCGTCACGTGATCATGTTTGATTACACGTGATAAGATGTTATATCGAGGGATTCGATCATGGCGAATCTTGTGATCATGGTTGATTACGTGATAAGATGTTAGATCGAGAGTTCGATCGAAGGCGACTCTTGTGATCATGTTTGATTACACGTGATAAGATGTTAGATCGATGTTCGATCACGGCGATTCTTGTGATCATGTTTGATTACGTGATAAGATGTTAGATCGATGTTGATCATGGCGATCTTCTGTGATCATGTTTGATTACGCGTGATAAGATGTTATATCGAGGTTCGATCATGGCGTCTGTGATCATGGTTGATTACTGCGTGATAAGATGTTGATCGAAGTTCGATCAGCGACTACTTGTGATCATGTTTGATTACACGTGATAAGATGTTAGATCGAGGTTCGATCATGGCGTTACTATGATCATGTTTGATTACACGTAGTAGATGTTATATCGAGGTTCGATCGAGCGATTTTGTGATCATGGTTGATTACACGTAATAAGATCTTAGATCGAGATTGATCATGGCGATTCTTGTAGTAAATAAATAGTTACTAAAGCGGATTATTCTTCTCAACAACATACATGTATGAATAGTTATTAAAGCGGATTATTCTTCTTACCGCCACAAAAGCCGTTACAAAAAAAAAACATCGCCTAAATCATCTAATACATAGTCATACTAATACAATAATCTTGACAAATCACTACAACAAAATGAAACGATAATAAAGAATCGAGGATTGAAACCCACGTATACACACACCAAGTGCCATAAAAGTATGTGAACCGATCGTTTTATCGGTTTCAAAACGTCTTAGTGTCGAGTTTTGCTTCTCAACATATAACAAAGCTTGGGTAATTTTCCATAACTTTCTTCAAAACTTCCATGGATCAAATCATGGCCAAATTTTTAATATATAAGCCTTATCATAACTTATGGTATATCCAAACTCTTTGAGAAGTCGCTAATAATATCCTTGGCGTATAAACACGATTGGCGTCTCGAAATTTATGAAGATAATGTCTTCCAACAAACATGTATGATGCATGTCTATGATCTTTTACGAACACTAAGCGAGCAAGAATGATTACCTTCATAAATTAGTTCGTACTTGAAAGGTTTGAAGAGCGAAGACTCCGGATCCGACATATTTACCTTCGTTTGCGCACCCTCCACCCGCGTTGTTCCACCGCTGTCAACGCGCTACATAAATATCTCGGGTTGACGCGTTTGTGGTATGAATTCAAAATGACACTTCAACGCCATCATCTCTAACTTTTGTATCAAGTGGTCTTTCGATGCAAACAATTCATTCTCCTTAATATCTAAGCTTTGGGAATTCTCAACGAAGACATGTAATGGCTATCGGGTTGCTTGAATTAAATCAAGGCTTCCAAATGATTGCAATAATGGGGCTTCGCTGAGATTCAAAGCGATTATTAATGTCATCAATGTATCTCAATAGAGTGTTTTCTCACGTGCATCACTCTTGGCGTTTACCGTCATCCAAATATCCATATAATCTTTGTCATCCGAGATATCGTGGTTGAAGATATCATCAACATCATGCAGAGTTGTGGGTATCATCTTCTTCATTATCCAAAAACATCATCATTTCTATTGTTGAAAGATGCATTGCCACACGTTCAACACGACATCTTCACCCAAAGACAACAATAAGGGTCATTCAAAGACATCATCAATCGCAATATTGTGACTTTCCTCAAGCCCATGCGACTCAGACTTTCTCCGCCAATACCATAAAGCATCTCTGCCATTACCATCAATCGCAATATTGTGACTTTTCTCAACCATATGCGATTGAAGACTTTCTGCCAAGACCGTAAGCATCCGAACCATTATCATCAATCACAACATTATGACTTCGCCAGAAGACGTGCGGATGCATGATTTCACAAGATAAGGTTCTTGAATTTCAAAAGCTTTTTCTTCAACGTTATACTTAGCTTTGTTACTATCAAAATCGACATAAGCCACCTCGCACGATTATCACAATCAATTTTAAATGGTGGTTTACGGATAATCGGACCGTCTGAGGTTTTCCATCGCATCTCCAATTCATATAACACGAATCAATTTTACGTACTCCTCTACTACTTTCTTGTACAGTTCATCATATAAAATAGATTTTCGAACAAGTATTGCTGTAATGTTTTCTTCGTCATCTCCAACAAATTTCCTTGTCCAGAATCCTTTATCATTCTTTTGAAATTCAACAAAATAACATATTTGTATCCACACCACATCTTCATCCGAATTAGCCATTAACAATAGATATCCTGTTCCAATAGCAGAGTTTTAAAGTCAAGAACTCAACAACATGATTCTTGAAAAATTTAAATAATGAGAACAATAGAGCAATTTCTTTGTCTCGATAGAGCAATTTAACGACATTTCTACATTGACAGAACAATTAACAACATTTCTATTAGCATACACGAGAAAGAAAAAAAAAAGTCACATAGAAGATTAGATTATCCAATTGACATGAAAGAGATAATTGATAGCATATCTGCAATTATATTGCAAATGGACGGCGCAATTAAAAGCCAAAAAAACAAAACGACGGATCAAAGTCGAAAAATTCCATGCGTGAAACATAAAATCCTGAGGTTAAAATCCAGTGAGCGAAGTATATTAATTGATAATACACAACTCACCTTTGATGTTTTGGAAAGTTTTCACTGAATAAACAAAATCGAGAGAGGGAGTACAGGAGGGAGACTTATATTACGCAAAATAGGAAAGCGGATGAAATCAATCTCTTGAATCAATCTTCATCGTTTAATTTATGATTTTCCATTTAATTTCGATCATAGCAATATTCTTACTTTAGTAATTTTGTTTTCCTCGTTGATTCTTCTTCGATTCTAGCACTTGCTCTTGATCAAAATTACAAACATCAGGAAGCTTTGAGAACAATAGTGAGAGAGAACATCAGAAGCTTTTGAATTGTTGGTACATAATGGAAAAATTCGGAAGAAGGAAGGGAAGGAGAAGGAACCAATTGCATGCAAAAGAAAACGCAAATTGGGAATTGACGAGCAGAAGCAATAAGCAAACTATGGGTTCACTTTCCCGCCTTTTTTTTTTCCAAGGTTGGGGTTATTTTTGTATTGTATATCTTTATGGGGAGAAATGTAAATGATACTAAATAGACAAAAAAACTTTTGTTGAAATTCTATTTAAACAAAAACTTTTGAAAAGAATAGTAGATAAACAATTCCCCTTTTCTAAATCACCGAAAACCCTAAGTCCTCTCAGTCTCTCCTCTCCTCACCTCACCTCACCATAATGGCCGTCGGGTATTCACATCTTCTTTTCGACTTTTTTCATGACATTGATTTGAATTCCCGTTTATGGTTTTATTTGTCGTAATGTTGCAGGAAGAACAAGAGGATATCAAAAGGCAAAAGGGAGGAAAAGAAAGTGTAAGTATTCATTTCCTTTCTTTTTTAGATCTAATTCAATGTATCATTTGGAATCGATTGTTTTCTTTTAAGTGTGCTATTTTAATTGATGTGCTGATTTAATTGATAGAAAGGAAGAGACGATTTTTTTTTTAAAAACTATTTTTCCTTCTTTTTTTGCGTGTAATTCAACTATATGAATGGATTTGAGGCAGGGTTGATCCTTATGCTAAAAAGGATTGGTATGACATTAAGGCGCCATCTGTTTTTGACGTCAGAAATGTCAGGAAAACCCTGGTTACTCGGACTCAAGGCACCAAGGCAAGCATTCTGTTCAATTTCATCATTGTAAACGTGTATTTTTAGTTATCTGTTTATTCATTCTTGTTTTTAGTTTTTGCTAGTTGATTACCTGAAATTTGGAGGTTGTTTCAGTTAGAGCAAAATGACTTTGTCTAAGCTTCCTTAAAGGAGTCTATTAATCTGGAAAACTATGGCCTTTTGAAAAACCAAAATAAGAGTCATAAATGTGAATACAATGTTGCTTTCAATATAGAAAAACAACTTTGCTGAACATGCTTGATGAGTAAATCAATCAAAGGAAACTACACCCTGCTGAAAAAACAAAAATAAGAGCCATATAGGAGATTTTCAATTTTAGGTAATATGTACTAATGGAGCAATGATATTTCAAAAGTTGCAAGAAATTGATGTCTTTTTTAATTTTTCTATTCATCTCTTCTATCTTGTTCCTAGGTACTCTTGCTCAATAACCAGCTGTATTCTTTCTATTGAGGTGCTTATCAGTTGATGTGTTGGTGGTTGGCATGAGATAGTTATACTTCTACAAAACAAACATAAAAGAACATGAAAAGGAGCTAATAGTCTCATTATTGGAGTGAACATTAGCTGTAGCTGTCCTTGAAAGGAAAAATTATTGAATGTTGAAGTTCTGAATTTAGTGAGGTGAAAAATGTATTGATTATTTGTATTTGAAATTGGATTGTGCTACGACACTAAATGTGTGATCGGCTACTTCTACTGAAATTCTTGCAAAATTTTGTCCACCAATGAATTTTCTTCTAGTAGTATCCTGGTCATTGTGATTATTGTTCTAATGTTTTTCCAACTTTCCTACTGTTCTTTTTCTCACTGCATACCATTTTTGTGGCATCTGCTATGTTGGCAGTTTTAAATTTTTGTTCTATTGCATCAACAGATTGCCTCTGAAGGGCTAAAGCACCGTGTTTTTGAGGTTAGTTTGGCTGATCTCCAGAAGGACGAGGATCATGCTTTCAAGAAGATCCGGCTTGAGGAAGAAGGATGTGCAAGGGAGGATGTGCTCACCAACTTCTGGGTATTTTTTTTTATCTACCAACCTTCATAAGTAGTTGCAAGCTATTTGAATAATTACTGGGCTCACCTCTTGCTCTACATCTTCAGGGAATGGATTTCACTCTGAGGATAAAATTAGGTCTACGGTTACTTAAGTAGCAAGCCTTGATCGAGGCTCACGTGGATGTCAAAACCACCGACAACTATATGATTAGGATGTTTTGTATAGGCTTTACCAAGAAGCGTCACGAACCAGCAGAAGAGAAACTTGTTATGCCCAGTCAAGTCAGATTAAGTCAGGTTGGTACTAAAGCTAATAAATTAACTAAACTAAAGCTAATAAATTAAAGCTAAACTTGTGGCTATATTTTAATTGCTTTGTTACTGTTACTTTGTGTTCAATTTTTGTTTTTCTTGCTTTGCCTATTCAGTATAATTAACGTGTTTTCTCAGATTAAGTAAGAAAATGCTTGACATCATGAGAAATCAAGCAAGTACCTGTGATCTGAAAGACTTGGTCCATAAATTGATACCGGAATCAATGGGCGGGAAATCGAAGGCAACTTCTAGCATTTCCCTCTGCAGAATGTTTTCATTCGCAAAGTGAAGATCCTCAAGGCACCAAAGTTTGACCTTGGTAAATTGATGGAGTATGTTGCTCCAATTTGAGCATATAGTTATATTGCACAATATTCGAACCTTAAAAAAGGAAACATTTGACTACTGTAGTTGATATGCACCCATTGTTTTTATTCCGGTCCAGTGTCAAGTTTGATGAAGATCTATTTTGTAACTCTTGGTGGAACATTCTTGGTAGGTTCATGGTGATTATTCAGAGGATGTTGGTGTCAAGCTGGACAGGCCGGCAGATGAAGCAGTTGTTGAAGTAGAAAGCGGAAGTTGTTGGGCTTATATTTATATTGCATCCCCATCTTATTCATGTGAATTTCTGAACATTGTGGTTTCTATTTTTCAGTTTTGGTTATAATTTCTCCTTATTTAGACGTGGAATATTCCTGGTATCGACTATGAACTTTGGTGTATGCTTTTACAGGATTCTTTCTTCATCTTTTAACTCAGTTTCTTTTAAGGAATCTTTTGTCAGACTTCTTAAATTGCATTTGTACGTGTCTCTGTATGCGTATGAACTGCGTCTGCATAATCTGTTGTCTCATTATAATCACCTATTGAATGTTTGATATCCTTGTTTGTGTCCTTAACACGCACTAGTGAAATATCGATGATGTAAAGATTCACATCAATTTATCAAACTGGGTAAATCAAGATTCACAAGCGTGTAATGAAATTCATCTGGTGTTTTAAAAAATTAAGCTGTTAGATTGTCTTTTGTCTTTTGTTCTGAACAGGTTTTCCTGTCTTTTGTTACCATCTTTCTAGTGTAGTTTGTTATGGCTACAAGGACTCAAATGAAAACACTCCAAAATAGAATTCATGTCTACCGGCCTCTCATTTGTAACATCATTCCCATGCTGTTTTTCGGCTACATATAATTCATTAATCCACGAAACGGAAGATTAAGCTACATATAATTAATTGATGACAGGCTGAGAAAACAGCTCCCAATG